>NC_069471.1:3243770-3267164 GCF_026875155.1 Cherax quadricarinatus
CATCGGGGCTCAGTACCTGAAGCGGTGAGGAAACAGCACCGGCAAGAGGTACAGAGGCATGAGGAGTGTCCGAAGAGTGGTCCAAAGATGAGGCGGGTCAGAACGGGGTGCGGTATCAAGAAGGGGCCCGGGGGTAGCAGGTTCATGGACTAGGGCTGCCATGGTTAGGTTACTTCTTTCTTTTTTTTTAAGAAAAAAAAAGAAGAAAAAGAAAATAAAAATGAAAAAAGAATAAAAAAAGGGGGGACCGGGAGGGATAGTTCCTAGAGGAATGAAAGGGCCAGAAATCTCCCTCCGCGCCCAAGAGGACTCAGCACCGCAAGTACGCGCAGATGCAGCATGGAACCTGTGCCATACCCTACCCATCATGCCAGTAAACCGGCAATCCGGGATAACAACCTCACATCTGCCGAGCTACCTCGGTGGACATAAGAGAGGGCGGCCGGAAATCCGCCACAAAGCATACCTCCTTCGGTCACCACCCCCGGAATCCGAAAGGTGGCTTCCAGAGACACACCCGTCGCCCGAGAGACACCCAAAGCCACCCTCTGGGATACCGGAGAGGGATCAGGACATCCCCAGGCAATCCAGATTCCACGGCAAACTACGCCACTGCCAAGAACCTCAACGGAATGGGATGGACCCCGGTACCCTTTCCCCTACCTAGGAACTAGCATGCCTGGTTACCTGGATTACCTGGAGGGTATTCCAGGGATCAACGCCCCCGCGGCCCGGTCCATGACCAGGCCTCCCGATGGATCAGGGCCTGATCAACTAGGCTGTTACTGCTGGCCGCACGCAGTCCGACGTACGAGCCACAGCCCGGCTGATCCGCACTGACTTTAGGTATCTGTCCAGCTCTCTCTTGAAGGCAGCCAGGGGTTTATTGGCAATTCCCCTAATGCTTGATGGGAGGCTGTTGAACAGTTTTGGGCCCCGGACACTTATGGTGTTTTCTCTTAGTGTACCAATGGCGCCCCTACTTTTTATTGGCGGCATTTTGCATCGCCTGCCCAGTCTTTTACTTTCGTAGGGAGTGATTTCTGTGTGCAGATTTGGGACCATTCCTTCCAAGATTTTCAAAGTGTAGATTATGATATATCTCTCCCTCCTGCGTTCCAACGAGTACAAGTCAAGTGCTTCCAAGCGTTCCCAGTAGTTAAGGTGCTTGACAGAACTTTATACGTGCATAAAGGATCTCTGTACACTCTCTAGATCTGCGATTTCACCTGCTTTGTATGGAGATGTTAATGAAACAGCAGTATTCCCAGCCTAGAGAGAACAAGTGATTTGAAAAGGATCATCATGGGCTTGGCATCCTCGTTTTGAAATTTCTCATTATCCATCCTATCATTTTCTTTGAAACGTGCATCGTGGCACTGTTGTGATCCTTGAAAGTGAATCCTCAACATTACTACTCCCAGGTCCCTTACATTTTTTTTCCGCTCTATTGTATGGCCGGAGTCAGTAGTATACTCTGTTCTAGTTATTATCTCCTCCATTTTCCATAACGAGTAGTTGGAATTTGTCCTCATTGAACATCATATTGTTTACCGTTGCCCACTGGAAAACTTTGTTTATATTTTAAATTGGAGGTTAACCGCGTCCTCAGCAATGACAGCCTCATGCAGATCCTAGTATCATCCGCAAAGGGATGATACGGTTGCTGTGGTGTTATCTCTGTTTATGTCTGATATGAGGATAAGGAATAAGATGGGGGCGAGTACTGTGCCTTGTGGAACAGAGCTCTTCACTATGGCAGCCTCCGATTTAACTCTTTTTGACCACTACTCTTTGTGTTCGATTTGTTAGGAAGTCGAAGATCCATCTCCCCCCCTTTCCCATTATTCCTTTAGCACGTATTTTTATGGGTATACGCCATGATCGCATTTGTCAAATGCTTTTGCAAAGCCCTGTGTATATTACATCTGCATTCTGATTTTTTCCCATGCATCCAAGGCCATGTCATAGTGATCCAGTAGTTGTGAGAGGCAGGAGCGACCTGCCCTGAACCCATGTTGCCCTGGATTGTGCAGATTTTGGGAATCCAGGTGACTTGCAAATCCTGCTTTTTAGCACTTTTTCAAGATTTTTATGATGTGGGATGTCAAGCAATTGGTCTATAGTTCTTAGCTAATGCTTTGCTGCCACCTTTATGGAGTGGGGAAAAAAAAAAACCCCAAAGGCCAAAAAGAAAAGGAAAAAGGGGAGGATGGGAGGAGGAGGAGGAAAGGAAAAAGGGAGGTTTGGGGAGGATGGGATAGGGAACGGGGGATTGTGGGTAATTAGGTTCGTTCTGAGGAAGTAGACCGACAGGTCTAATTCCTCAGACCAAGAGCCTCTTCACCACGCCAAGGAGCCCCCCTTGAAGAGGAACTCAAGGTAAAACAGTTGGTGGGAGTTGGTCGTCGTAAGGAATTACTGCAGGGGATGGCAGTGTATCCCACTTATGATTGGCGAGTGATATGGGTGGAATTTAGTAAACTAAGAATACAGGCAAGAGTGAGGGAATTAGTATATAGATTTCTTATGGGGACTTTGGCATCGAAAGAGGTGCTAAGACAAATGGGTTTTGTGAGAGAGGCGTCATACGGTTTTTGTGGGGGAGCTGAAACTGCTTTCCAAGTAGTATATTTTTGTTCTGCTTTGGAGGTGGTAAGATTGTGGTTGAAGAGGGTTTTCCTTTTATTGGGGGGGTCAGATATCACCCCTTAGGGCTTTAATGTTAGATATGGGAGGGGTGCCCAACGAGGTGGGGAGGGCTATCAGATACGTAATAGTTGATTACTTGTATGTCTCTTGGGGGATGAGGGGGGTGGAGGGGAACATTAGGATAAAAGCGTTGGTGGCGTGTTTTTATAGGACAGCGTGTAGGAAAAAACAATTATATGGGGGGAAGTGGGTAACAGTTTTTCCGAGGGGAAATCGTGGACTTACGTTGAACGTCTACTCCGCTTGGTGACGGGGTGGGGCAAGGGTTGGGCTCTTCAGTGGTGTGTCCTCTTGGAGTGATTGGATGCCTGATGAGGAAGGTTGACTGGTTTGCAAGGCGTTTGATGTGGGTAAAGTTTATTTGCAGGGAGCCGTCGGGGGCACCGGGGTATGTAGACCTTATGAATTTTGTAAAACCACAGAGTTAAAAGTTGTGTGAGATTTTCTGTTTTTTCTTTTATCGTTATAAGAACCATTTTATATAGGTGGGTTATATTCATATTTATATGTGAGGATATGCTTTATATATTCGAATCTGATGATAGCTTTATCCTTGTCATAAGTCTTTTTTTATCGTATAATTGAAGGGGTACATTATGAACTATGTACGAGAATATATAAGCATTTTATGGGGTTTATGTATACCCTTCTATTTGTATGGAAGGTCATATTATATATTGAATGTTAATCGGTAACATTAACATTGTGTGTGTGTAGGTGTGTTTGTGGGAACCAATGTCTTAGGTATAGTTCTATTATTGGATGTAATATATATTTAGTTAATTTAGTGACAAGTCATTTTGCGTTTTATTTCTATGTATAATCCAGTCTGTTCTGTACGAACACATGTGCACATGCACGTATGTGTGTATATGCATGTGTATATATATGTATATATATGTACATATAATATAATATATGATTATAGGACTTAATCCTACATGTTTTATAATGACTCCGACTGTTTGTTTGGAAAGTCTATGTTTTTTCCATAAACTGATTGGGTTTATTTCAGTAGAATTTTGTTATATCAATGTGTTAAATTAAAATGTATTTTGTTTTTTGTGTGTACTGACATTGCCTGACACGGTTTTTTGATTTGCTAATTGTCGGCTTGTGTTTTTTTCTTTTATGGTTTATGTATATGTTGCTTTTAAATAAAACAAAAAAAAAATATATTCCTGTTAACATTCCTGTCAGCATTCTTCCTTTGTATAAAGGCAAAGGGGACAAAAGAGAGTGCAAAATTTATAGAGGAATAAGTCTGTTGAGTATACCTGGTAAAGTGTATGGTAGAGTTGTTATTGAAAGAATTAAGAGCAAGACAGTAGGATAGCAGATGAACAAAAAGGCTTGAGGAAAGTAGGGGGTGTGTGGACCAGGTGTTTACAGTGAAACATCAGTGAACAGTATTTAGATAAGGGTAAAGAGATTTTTGTGGCATTTATGGATTTGGAAAAGGTGTATGACAGGGTGGATAGGGGGGCAATGTGGCAGATGTTGCAGGTGTATAGAATAGGAGTATGTAGGAAAGAGGGAGATTATTTCCCAGTAAAAGTAGGCCTTAGACAAGGATGTGTGATGTCACCGTGGTTGTTCAATATATTTATAGATGGGGTTTTAAGAGAAGTAAATGCGAGGGTCTTGGCAGGAGGTGCGGAGTTAAAAGATAAAGAATCAAAGGCGAAGCGGGAGTTGTCACAGTTGGTCTTTGCTGATGACACTACTTTTCGGAGATTCTGAAGAGAAGTTGCAGAGGTTGGTGGATGAATTTGGAAGGGTATGAAAAAGAAAATTTAAAGTGAATATAGGAAAGAGTAAAGTAATGGGGATAAAAATATTAGATGAAGAAAAATTGGATATCATAGTGGAGGGGGAGAGTATGGAGGAGGTGAATGTATTCAGATATTTAGGAGTGGACGTGTCAGCGAATGGGTCTATGAAGGATGAGGTGAATCATAGAATTGATGAGGGGAAAAGGGTGAGTGGTGCTCCGAGGAGTCTATAGTGAGAAAGATCCTTGTCCGTGGAAGCAAAGAGGGTAATGTACGAGAGTATAGTTATACCAACACTTATATGGGTGTGAAGCATGGATGATGAATGTTGCAGCGAGGAGAAGGCTGGAGGCAGTGGAGATGTCATGTCTGAGGGCATTGTGTGGTGTGAACATGAAGCAGATAATTCGTAGTTTGGAAATTAGAAAGAGGTGCAGGATTACCAAACCTTTAATCCAGAGGAGTGAAGAGAGGTTGTTGAGGTGGTTCGGGCAAGTAGAGAGAATGGAACGAAACAGAAAGACTTCGAGTGGAGGGAAGGCCGGGTAAGGGTTGACTGAGGAAAGGTTGGAGGGAGGAAGTAAAGGAGATTGTGTGTGTGAGGGGGGTTGTACTTCCAGCAATCATACATGAGTGTATTGACAGGAGTGACTGGAGACAAATGGTTTTCAATACTTGACGTGCTGTTGGAGTGTGAGCAAAGTAACATTTATGAAGGGATTCAGGGAAACCGGCAGGCCGGACTTGAGTCCTGGAGATGGGAAGTACAGTGCCTGCACTCTGAAGGAGGGGTGTTAATGTTTCCCAGTTTAAAACTGTAGTGAAAGCACCCTTCTGGCAAGCCCAGTGAGGGAAAGTGAATGATGGTGAAATTTTTTTCTTTTTTTACCCCACCCTGCCTTGGTGGGAATCGACCGATGTGTTAATAATAAATATAAATAATAATAACAACAATAATATCTACTTTACAAGTACATGTACAAGGTATTAGAGGCCTAGCTGATATCAGTGACATACTACTATGTAGAAACCCACTTGTTTTTCTGAGAATTTGGGGCAAATTACGTCAGTTTGTCCCAGGATGCGACTACACTAGTCCACTAACACCCTGGTACCCATTTTAAAAGAAGGGTGAACATAGACAACTGGAGTAAGGAAATCACAGGCAATGTTTCAACCCTCCCCAAAGCGAGAGGTCTTGCCACTAGGACACGGTGGATCATTACTGAAAGTTTTTTCCCACTAACTGGAGTATACTAAAGAGGTTTCGGGGATCAACACACAACAGCTCGATTTGACAAGGCTTCGTGGTAGATCAGGGCCTGATCAACTAGGCTGTTACTTCCAGCCACACGCAAATTGATGTGCAAACCACAGCCCGGCTGGTCAGGTACTAACTTTAGGCGCATGTCCAGTCCTTCTAGAAGAAAGAAGGTGTAGCAGATATCCAAGTTGTGTTGAAGGAGGGTGTAGGTGATATCCAAGTTGCGTTGAAGGTGTATGTAGGGGATATCCTCGGATGTGTCGAAGGAAGGTGTATGCAGGGGACATCCTCGGATGTGTCGAAGGAAGGTGTATGCAGGGGACATCCTCGGATGTGTCGAAGGAAGGTGTATGCAGGGGACATCCTCGGATGTGTCGAAGGAAGGTGTATGTAGGGGACATCCTCGGATGTGTCGAAGGAAGGTGTATGCAGGGGACATCCTCGGATGTGTCGAAGGAAAGGTTTTATGCAGGGGACATCCTCGGATGTGTCGAAGGAAGGTGTATGCAGGGGACATCCTCGGATGTGTCGAAGGAAGGTGTATGCAGGGGACATCCTCGGATGTGTCGAAGGAAGGTGTATGCAGGGGACATCCTAGGTGTGTGAAGGAAGTTTTATGCAGGGGACATCCCGGATGTGTCGAAGGAAGGGGTATGCAAGGGGACTCCTCGGATGTGTCAAGGAAGTTATGCAGGGACATCCCCGGATGGTCGAAGGAAGTGTATTCAGGGGAATCCTCGGATGTGTCGAAGGAAGTGTATGCAGGGAATCCTGGATGTGTCGAAGGAAGGTGTATGCGGGACTTCCTCGGATGTGTCGTAGGAAGGTGTATGCAGGGACATCCTCGATGTGTCAAGGAAGGTGTATGCAAAGGGGGAATCCCGGATGTGTCGAAGGAAGTGAGCAGGGGACATCCTCGAATGTGTCCCAAGGAAGGTGTATGCAGGGACATCCCCCGGATGTGTCGAAGGAAGGTGTATGAGGGGACTTTCTCGTGTTCGAAGAAGTGTATGCAGGGGGGATCCTCGATGGTCGAAAGGAAGGTGTTTTGAGGGACACCTGGATGGTTCGAAGGAAGGTTTTTTGCAGGGATCCTCGGATGTGTCGAAGAAGGCCGTATGCGGGGACATCCCCGGATGTGTCCCAAGGATGGGGTATCAGGGGACAAAACCTCGGATGTGTCGAAGGAAGCGTTTTGAGGGGACATCCTGGATGTGTCGAAAAAGCGTATGCAGGGGACATCCTCGGATGTGTCGAAGGAAGGCGTATGCAGGGGACATCCTCGGATGTGTCGAAGGAGGGCGTATGCAGGGGACATCCTCGGACGTGTCGAAGGAGGGCGTATGCAGGGGAAAATCCCCGGACGTTCGAAGGATGGCGTATGCAGGGGACATCCCCGGACGTGTCGAAGGAGGGCGTATGCAGGGATCTCGGGCTGTCGAAGAGGGCGTATGCAGGGGGGGGATCCTCGGGGTGTCGAAGGAGGGGTATGCCCGGGGACATCCTCGGACGTGTTTGAAGGAGGGCGATGGGAGGGGGGCATCTCGGGGCGTGTCAGGAGGGCGTTGCAGGGGACATCTC
Source organism: Cherax quadricarinatus (assembly GCF_026875155.1). NCBI lineage: Eukaryota > Metazoa > Arthropoda > Malacostraca > Decapoda > Parastacidae > Cherax > Cherax quadricarinatus. The sequence continues at coordinate 3,251,103 of NC_069471.1, forward strand.
GGGCGTTTTCGAAGGAGGGCGTTGATGTAGGGGGCATCTCGGACGTGTCGAAAGGGGGGCGTATGTAGGGGGACATCCTCGGACGTGTCGAAGGAGGGCGATGTAGGGGGCATCTCGGGCGTTCGAAGGGGGGGTATGTAGGGGACTCCCGGAGTTTCGAAGGAGGCGTAGAGGGGGGCTTTCCCCGGAGTGTCGAAGGGGGGTATGTAGGGGACATCCCGGACGTGTCGAAGGAGGGGTTTTTGGGGACATCCTCGGACGTGTCGAAGGGGGGGGTATGTTGGGGCATCCTCGGAGTGTCGAAGGGGGGGGAGTTTGGGGGCATCCTCGGACGTGCGAAGGAGGGGCGTTGTGGGGACATCCTCGGGCGGTCGAAGGAGGGGTATGTAGGGGGCATCTCGGACGGTCGAAAAGGGGGGGTAGTAGGGGACATCCCCGGAGTGCGAAAGGGGGGCTATGTAGGGGACATCCTCGGCGTGTCGAAGGGGCGAGTAGGGGCATCCTCGGCGTGTCGAAGGGGGGCGTATGTAGGGGAATCCCCGGACGTGTCGAAGGGAGGGCGATTAGGGGCATCCCCGGAGTGTCGAAGGAGGGCTATTAGGGGGCATCCCGGAGGTCGAAGGGGGCGTATGTGGGGAATTCGGACGGTGAAGGGGGCTATGTGGGGGGACATCCTCGGGCGTGTCGAAGGGGGGCGTTTTAGGGGGCATCCTCGGGGGGGTCGAAAGGGGGCGTATGTGGGGGGCATCTCGGGGTGTCGAAGGAGGGGTAGTAGGGACATCCTCGGACGTGTCGAAGGGGGGCGATGTAAAGGACATCCCGGCTTCGAAAGGGGGGCGTATGTAGGGGACATCCTCGGCGTGTCGAAGGGGGGTTGTAGGGGGGCATCCTCGGACGTGTCGAAGGGGGGGTTTTTAGGGGACATCCCTCGGACGTGTCGAAGGAGGGCGTTTGTAGGGGGGCATCCTCGGCGTGTCGAAGGAGGGGTATGTAGGGGGCATCCTCGGACTGTCGAAGGGGGGTTGTAGGGGAATCCCCCGGGTGTCGAAGGGGGCGTTTGTTGGGGAATCCTCGGACGTGCGAAGGAGGGGTTGTAGGGGCATCCCCGGACGTTTCGAAAGGGGGGGTATGTAGGGGACATCCTGGCGTGTCGAAAGGGGGGCGTTGTAGGGACATCCTCGGACGTGTCGAAGGAGGGCGTATGTAGGGGAAACCTGGACGTGTCGAAAGGGGCGATGTAGGGGAACCTCGGAGTGTCAAGGGGGGGCGTATTTTGGGGAATCCCGGAGTGTGAAGGAGGGCGATTAGGGGGCATCCCCGGACGTGTCGAAGGAGGGCGTTGAGGGGACATCCTCGGGCGTGTCGAGGAGGGCTATGTAGGGGACTCCTCGGACGTTCGAAGGAGGGCGTATGAGGGGAAACCCTCGGAGTGTCGAAGGGGGCGTTGTAGGGGACTCCTCGGACGTGTGAAGGAGGGCGTTGAGGGGACATCTCGGGGGTCGAAGGAGGGGTAGTAGGGGACATCCCGGACTGTCGAAGGAGGGCGATGTGGGGAATTTCCCCGGCGTGTCGAAGGGGGCGTATGTGGGGGCTCCCGGAGTGTCAAGGAGGGGATGAGGGGACATCCTCGGGCGTGTCGAAGGAGGGCGTTTTGTGGGGCTCCTGGACGTGTCGAAGGAGGGCGAAAGTGGGGAAATCCTCGGAGTGTCAAGGGGGGTTGTAGGGGGAAACCTCGGCGTGTCGAAGGAGGGGGGTATGTAGGGGACATCTCGGACGTGTCGAAGGAGGGGGTATGTAGGGGACATCCCCGGGCGTGCGAAGGGGGGGTTGAGGGGGCATCCTCGGACGTGTCGAAAGGGGGTGTAGAGGGGACATCCTCGGATTGTCGAAGGGGGTGTATGTAGGGGACATCCCGGGGTGTGAAGGAGGGTGTATGTAGGGGACATCCTCGGACGGTCGAAGGGGGTGTATGTAGGGGGCATCCCCCGGGGTGTCGAAGGAGGGTGTATTTGGGGGAATCCTCGACGTGTCGAAGGGGGGGGTTTTTTGGGGAATCCTCGGACTGTCGAAAAGGGGGGTGTTGTAAGGGGCATCCTCGGAGGTCGAAAGGGGGGTGTATGTGGGGGCATCCTCGGACGTGTCGAAGGAGGGTGTTTGTAGGGGACATCCCCGGACGTGCGAAGGGGGTGTAGTAGGGGAATCCTCGGACGTGTCGAAGGGGGGGTGATGTAGGGGACATCCTGGACGTGCGAAGGAGGGTTAGTAGGGGACACCTCGACGTGTCGAAGGAGGGTGTATAGGGGCATCCCGGTCGTGCGAAGGAGGGTGTATGTAGGGGGCATCCTCGGCGTGTCGAAGGGGGTGTATGTAGGGGACATCCTCGGAGTGTCGAAGGAGGGGTATTAGGGGACACCTCGGGCGGTCCCAAGGGGGTAGTAGGGGAATCCTCGGACGTTTTCGAAGGAGGGTGTATGTAGGGGGACATCCTCGGACGTGCGAAGGAGGGTGTAAAATAGGGGGCATCCCCGGGGTTCGAAGGAGGGGTTGTAGGGGCATCCTGGACGGGTCGAAGGAGGGCGAGTAGGGGAATCCCCGGCGTGTCGAAGGAGGGCGTTTTGTAGGGGGCACCTCGGACGTGTGAAGGAGGGCGTATGAGGGGGCATCCCGGACTGTCGAAGGAGGGCGTTTTTGTAGGGGACACTCGGGGCGTGTCGAAGGGGGCGTATGTGGGGAATCCTCGGACTGTCGAAGGAGGGGGTATGTAGGGGACTCCTGGGGTGTCGAAGGAGGGGTTGTAGGGGACATCCTGGACGTGCGAAGGAGGCGTATGTAGGGGGGATCCTCGGAGTTCGAAGGAGGGCGTAAGTGGGGACATCCCCGGGCGGGTCGAAGGAGGGGGTATGTAGGGGGAAACCTCGGACGTGTCGAAGGAGGGGGTATTTTAAAGGGGCATCCCCGGACGTGTCGAAGGAGGGTAGAAGGGGACATCCCCGGACGTGTCGAAAGGGGGGCGTTGTAGGGGGGACTCCTCGGAGTGTGAAGGGGGGTATTTAGGGACTCCCGGAGGTCGAAAGGGGGGCGTATGTAGGGGACTCCTCGGGGTGTCGAAGGGGGGGCGTTTAGGGGGCATCCTCGGACGGTCGAAGGGGGCGTTGTGGGGGCATCCCCGGAGTGTCGAAGGGGGGCGTATGTAGGGGACATCCTCGGACGTGTCGAAGGAGGGCGTATGTAGGGGACATCCTCGGACGTGTCGAAGGAGGGCGTATGTAGGGGACATCCTCGGACGTGTCGAAGGAGGGCGTATGTAGGGGACATCCCGGAGTGTCGAAAGGGGGGCGTATGAGGGGACTTTCCCCGGAGTGCGAAGGAGGGCGTATGTAGGGGAATCCTCGGACGTTCGAAGGGGGGCATGTAGGGGGCATCGGACGTGTCGAAGGGGGGTATGTAGGGGACATCCTCGACGTGTCAAGGGGGGCGTATGTAGGGGGCATCCTCGGGTGTCGAAGGGGGCGTAGTTGGGGAAACCCCGGAGTGTCGAAAGGGCGTATGTAGGGGAATCCTCGGGCGTGTCGAAGGAGGGCGTATGTAGGGGGTCCTCGGACGTGCGAAGGGGGGGTTTTTAGGGGAATCCTCGGACGTGTCGAAGGAGGGCGTATGTAGGGGACATCCTCGGACGTGTCGAAGGAGGGCGTATGTAGGGGACATCCTCGGACGTGTCGAAGGAGGGCGTATGTAGGGGACATCCTCGGACGTGTCGAAGGAGGGCGTATGTAGGGGACATCCTCGGACGTGTCGAAGGAGGGCGTATGTAGGGGACATCCTCGGACGTGTCGAAGGAGGGCGTATGTAGGGGGCCTCCCCCGGGCTGTCGAAGGAGGGCGTTGTAGGGGGGCATCCCCGGGGGTCGAAGGGGGCGTATGTTGGGGGGCTCCCCGGGGCGTGTCGAAGGAGGCGTAGAGGGACACCTCGGGCGGCGAAGGAGGGCGTATGTAGGGGGAAACCGCGGAGTGTCGAAGGAGGGGGTATTAGGGGGATCTCGGACGTGTCGAAGGAGGGCGTATGTAGGGGGCATCCTCGGACTGCGAAGGAGGGCCTTGTAGGGGGGCCCTGGACGGTCGAAGGAGGGGGTTTTAGGGGGCATCCTCGGATGTCGAAAGGGGGGCGTATGTAGGGGACATCCTCGGACGTGTCGAAGGAGGGCGTATGTAGGGGACATCCTCGGACGTGTCGAAGGAGGGCGTATGTAGGGGACATCCTCGGACGTGTCGAAGGAGGGCGTAGAGGGACATCCCCGGACGTGTCGAAGGAGGGCGTATGTAGGGGACATCCTCGGACGTGTCGAAGGAGGGCGTATGTAGGGGACATCCTCGGACGTGTCGAAGGAGGGCGTATGTAGGGGACATCCTCGGACGTGTCGAAGGAGGGCGTATGTAGGGGACATCCCGGGGCTGTCGAAGGGGGGCGTATGTAGGGGGCTCCTCGGAGTTCGAAGGAGGGCTTTGTAGGGGACATCCTCGGGGCGGTCGAAGGAGGGCGTTTTTGTAGGGGACATCCTCGGACGTGTCGAAAGGAGGGGATGTAGGGGACATCTCGGGCGTGTCGAAAGGGGGGTGTATGTAGGGGAATCCTCGGAGTGTCGAAGGAGGTGATGTAGGGGGACATCCCCGGACGTGTCGAAAGGGGGGTGTTTTAGGGGGCTCTCGGATGTCGAAGGAGGGTGTATGTGGGGACACCCCCGGACGTGTCGAGGAGGGTGTTGTAGGGACCCTCGGAGTGTCGAAGGGGGGTGTAGTAGGGGGAATCCTCGGGCGTGTCGAAAGGGGGTGTAGTAGGGGACATCCCCGAGTGCGAAGGAGGGTATGTAGGGGGGCATCCTCGGACGTGTGAAGGAGGGTTTATGTAGGGGCAATCCTCGGACGTGTCGAAGGAGGGTGTATGTAGGGGACATCCTCGGACGTGTCGAAGGAGGGTGTATGTAGGGGACATCCTCGGACGTGTCGAAGGAGGGTGTATGTAGGGGACATCCTCGGACGTGTCGAAGGAGGGTGTATGTAGGGGACATCCTCGGACGTGTCGAAGGAGGGTGTATGTAGGGGACATCCTCGGACGTGTCGAAGGAGGGTGTATGTAGGGGACATCCTCGGACGTGTCGAAGGGGGGTGTTGTAGGGGAATCCCGGGCGGGCAAGGAGGGTGTATGTAGGGGGGCATCCTCGGGTGCGAAGGAGGGTGTATGTAGGGGACACCCGGCGTGTCGAAGGGGGTGTTGTGGGGGCATCCTCGGGACGTGTCGAAGGAGGGTGTAAGTTTGGGGACATCCTCGGACGTGTCGAAGGAGGGTGTATGTAGGGGGCATCCCGGCGTGCGAAAAGGGGGGTGTATTAGGGGGCATCCCCTGACTTTCGAAGGAGGGTGTATGTAGGGGGAAAATCCGGAGTGTTTTAAGGGGGGGTGTAGTGGGGCATCCCGGGCGTGTTGAAGGAGGGGTATTAGGGGGCACCCGGGCGTGTTGAAGGGGGGTGTATTAGGGAAAAATCCTCGGACGTGTTGAAGGGGTGTTGTAGGGGAATCCTCGGGCGGTTGAAGGGGGTGTATTAGGGGGCATCCTCGGGCGTGTTGAAGGAGGGTGTATTAGGGGGCATCCTCGGACGTGTTGAAGGGGGGTGTATGTAGGGGCTCCTCGGGCGTGTTGAAGGTGGGGGTATGTAGGGGGGTTCCTCGGATGGTTTAAGGAAGGGGTATGTAGGGGTTATCCCGGTGTTGAAGGGAAGGGGTTGTAGGGGATATCCTGGATGGTTGAAGGAAAGGGGTATGTAGGGGATATCCTCGGATGTGTTGAAGGAAGGCGTATGAGGGGGTATCCCCCGGATGTTGAAGGGGGTGTAGTAGGGGGGTATCCCCGGATGTGTTGAAGGAGGGGGTTGTGGGGATATCCCGGATGTTGAAGGAAGGTGTATGTAGGGGATATCCTCGGATGTGTTGAAGGAGGGCGTATGTAGGGGACATCCTCGGATGTGTTGAAGGAGGGCGTATGTAGGGGATATCCTCGGATGTTGAAGGAAGGTGTATGTAGGGGATATCCTCGGATGTGTTGAAGGAGGGCCGATGTAGGGGATTCCCCGGATGTTGAAGGAAGGTGTTGTGGGGGGTTCCCGGATTGTTGAAGGAGGGCGTATGTAGGGATACCCCCGGTGTTGAAGGGAAAGGGGTATGTAGGGGGGGGTATCTGATGTGTTGAGGAAGGGGTATGTAGGGTTCCTGGGTGTGTTGAAGGGGAAAGGTTATGTAGGGGGTACCCCGGATGTGTTTAAGGGGGGTTATGTAGGGGGGTATCCCCGGTTGTTGAAGGAAGGGTATGTGGGGGATATCCTCGGATGTGTTGAAGGAAGGTGTATGTAGGGGATATCCTCGGATGTGTTGAAGGAAGGTGTATGTAGGGGATATCCTCGGATGTGTTGAAGGAAGGTGTATGTAGGGGATATCCTGGGTGTTTGAAGGAAGGGTATGTAGGGGAAACCTCGGGTGTTTTGAAGGAAGGTGTTGTAGGGGTTTCCGGATGTGTTGAAGGGAAAGGTGATGTGGGGAAAACCCCGGGTGTGTTGAAAGGAAAAAGGGTTTTGGGGATATCCTCGGGTGTGTTTTAAGGAAGGGGTATGTGGGGTTCCCCGGATGTGTTGAAGGAAGGTGTAGTAGGGATATCTCGGGTGGTTTAAAGGAAGGGGTATGTAGGGGGATATCTCGGATGTGTTGAGGAGGTGTATGTAGGGGGTATCCCCGGATTGTTGAAAGGAAGTGTATGTAGGGGGAAACCCCGGAGTGTTGAAGGGAAAGGGGTATGTAGGGGGGGGTTCCCCGGATGTGTTTAAGGGAAGGTGTTTGTAGGGGATATCCCCGGGTGGTTGAAGGAAAGGGGATTGGGGGATATCCTCGGAGTTTGAAAGGAAGGTGATTGGGGTATCCTCGGAGTGTTGAAGGAAGGTGTTTGTAGGGGGGTATCTCGGAGTGTTGAAGGAAGGTGATGTAGGGGATATCCCCGGATGTGTTGAAGGGGGCGTTGTGGGGGAAACCTATGTGTTGAAGGGAAGGTTATGTAGGGGGTAACCTCGGGTGTGTTTAAGGGAAAGGGGTTGTAGGGGTATCCCGGATGTTTGAAGGGGGGTTTGAGGGGGATATCCTCGGATGTGTTGAAGGAAGGGGTATGTAGGGGGTATCTTCGGTGTGTTGAAGGAAAGGGTAAGTAGGGGGATACCTCGGATGTGTTGAAAGGGAAAGGTTTTATGTAGGGGGTATCCTCGGATGTGTTGAAGGAAGGTGTATGTAGGGGATATCCTCGGATGTGTTGAAGGAAGGTGTATGTAGGGGATATCCTCGGATGTGTTGAAGGAAGGTGTATGTAGGGGATATCCTCGGATGTGTTGAAGGAAGGTGTATGTGATTGTTGCGAATAAGAAATTCTATAAAGAACTTCAGAGTGTGGTCTGTTACTATTTTCTTAGCAACAAGAATTGGATCGGTAGTTAAAGGTATTTTGAGTTCAGGGGGAAATAATTTCGAGGGGAAACCCATAGAATAATTTCAAATTTTTTAAAATATTTAAATACAATCTTATTTCTCTCTGACCTAATTTATATCTAAATACTTTATTACAACAAATTTCAGGATTTTATTATTTTATTTTAGTTTAAATTTATGGAAATATACATTAAAATGGGATTAATTTTTTTTTCCGATAAAGTTTCCTAACACCTAGCTTTGTCTTTCAAGATTGTGTAAAAATCAAACTACAAAAGGAAAAAGATTCAACAAGACCTTTGAATCCGGCCGTAAAAGGGGGCATAAACCAGAGTTTTTTGAGTAGACGTATTTCTAAGGATTTCGAACTGACAAAATATAAATCAAAACAATCTTCGAGCAAATTTAAAAATAATTTGGTCAGCTCTAGAGACTAATTCTCGAACTATTCAAACTGTATACGCCTAAGAGAGAAAATATACATCAGTAGTCAAGGGTTAAAAAAGGGAGCGGCTGTCTACCCCCGTCTGTTGACCCGCATCAGGTTTTTGGGTCACCTGATCCAAACTGAGTCAGCCAGAATAAACAATTGAAAAAATTTACTTGATGGGTTCCGGGCTTTTGATGTTCATATCATAAAAATCCACCTAACAAAAAAAATAATAATAATAAAAATAGCTAAAAATTATTGATATGATAATAATAATAATAAAATCCCAGGGTATTTTATAATTAAAAATAAAATAAACCCAAAGTTCATTTTTTTAAAACGGGACTTTCCTTATAATTTTAAAAAAAACCCAAACTTTACATTAAAAATATCACAATAAAAATCCCCAAATTAACATATACCAGATTTAAGGAATTATTTATTCCTTTCCCCTGTTGTGGGGGGGGATATACTAGGATGTTTAAAAGGAAAAGGTGTAGGGGAATCCAAGTTGTGTTAAAGGGAAGGGTAGGTGATATCTAGGATGTGTCTTCGTCTCTAAAAAACCTTGAGTAGAGAGGACGTTTTGTGTGCTGCCCCCTGGGTTGTGGGCTCAGTAATATTTTCCAAAACATGGCAGGCTTGTCCCCAAAGGTTAATACATTGTATTGAATTAAAACCATGGAGCTTAAGGGGGGCCGTCTATGGATTTTACTTCTACCAGCAAAAATCAAGATCCCTGGCATAGCAAGAAGATTTGTGGACTTGCCTTTGAATGCAAAAAGGAAATTTTTTAAATTCAAAAGGCGATATGTACGGGCGGGTGGAACAATTTCCCAGGAGGGCCATACCTGGAACATGCTGTGATGGGGGATGCATGATGTATAAGTTATTACACTTGGGTGAGGATCAGGGGAAAGTGTATTCGGGGGGGTGCATCGACATAAGGGTTTGCCAGAATAAATAAGGCCGATACCACGGTCACAAGGAAGGTGGGCAGCAGGTCCCCATTGGGGGTCCTGAGGTATGTTACTATGTGAAGATGACGATACGACATCCTATACCGTCGTATGTGGTGATGGACGACTTCAGAACTCAGGTATTTGTGACATACGCAGGGCAGCAACGCACTTGTCGTTTGTGTGGGTCGTATGACCACCTGGCAGCGCAATGTGGTAGAGGACGTGGAGACAACGACCAGCAACAATGAAGAGACGTTGAGGAGAGGAGAGTGGATCAAGAGCAGCTGTTTTCGACACTGCCTTTGCAGAGTGTGTCATGGAGTGAGGAGGTTGAGAGGGAAGAGGAGAAGATGGCAGGTGCTATGAGTGGGGGGCATTCCCCTTCCTTGGATGTGGTTCAAGCGTTGGAGGAGATCATCGTGGAAGTGAATGACAGCAAGGAGGAAACATCAATAATGACATTTTTGGAAATTTTGGGCAACAAGAGCCCTTGTCAGGAAGATGGCACAGACCTGGATCTTGAGTCTGCTGTAGAGGATGGTGGGGCGAAGGTAGTTCGTCCTAAGGTGTGTGACAAGGCTGCCTTGTCGGTGAATACAGTGGAGGTTGAGGTTCATCATGGTGATGAGCAGGATGATGGGATGCAGGTCGAAGGTATGACGCGAAAGCTCGCAGCAGCGCTTTATGATTCAGATGAAGTGCTTACACCCGCACAACGTTCATGGAAGAAATCATCGGCGGATGTCATGCAGAGGGGTTCAAAAGGCACTCAGGGACAAGGGTTGGGTAAGAGTGCACAAAAAGGCGGGGGACGGATAGGGGTGCAATAAGGCGATCAGGGACAAAACGGTTGTGTCAAGAGGAAAACCCTCTTTGTCGGTTTTAAGTGCTTGACATTAAACATCAATGATTTGAGGTCGCGGAGAAAGTGTGAGTGGTTCAGGGAGTTTTTGGTGCGTCATGGTGTTGATGTTGTGTTCTTGCAGGAGCACAATTATAGACATGGTTATGAGTTGAAGGTGGATGGATATAAGGTGTATGTTGAGCATGCAGTCAGATTGAAAGGAGGTGTGGCTATCTTGGTAAAGGAAACTAGCCCGTTGGTTGTCAGGCATTGTGAAGGGGGGGAGGGGAGGGTGATACGTGTGGATGGATTATGGGGTCAGGTACAGATGACGTTGGTGTGTGTGTATGGCCCGGCAGAGGGTGATGTACCTGTTAAGAATAAATTTGTGAGGGACGTGCTGGTTTACTACTTGCGTGGATTGTCGGGGGTAGCCGTGACAGGAGATGATTGGAACTGTGTGATAAGGCATAAGGATGTGGAACCGAGGGGGGCAGGGCACTGTATGGGAATATTGGGAGAATTGTTATCTGGGGTGGGTTTGATCGACATTTGTGTGTGGGGGGGGAGGTTGAGCACACATTTATTAGGCGTGGGTATGCTGCTAGGCTCGATCGTTTGTACGCCTCCAGAATGGTAGTAATACATAGTGTCCATTTTCGTCTCTCGACCTCCGGGGAGAGAGGACGCACGCCTAGAAGCTACACCTGCCCTCTGGTGGTGACCTTTAGCAACTAGAAGACAAAATGGCGTACCGAGTGGGACAGCGGATTAACACTGTTTGTATACAGCTGATACGTGGCACACTTACTGGAACAACGATGCATACATTGCTACCTGCTATCATCAGGGACGCCTATGGTGTCCCCAACGAGGAAGTTTATGGTGTTGCCTTAAATGGGATGACCAGAGTATTCCTGAAACTGAACCGTACCGACGTCTACGACAGACTTGTTGAAGAGTACCAGGAGAGGAAGGTGACATTGAACTCGGCAGTGGAGGTTGTTCTGCATGACGTATCCAGGTACTATACGTGGGTGAAGGTGAGGAATGTCCCTTTCGAGGCGACAGCGTATAGTATACAGGAGGTTTTCAATAACTACGGAAAAGTCCATTCGGCAACGATGGGAGTATGGACAGAGGGGCCATATAAGGGAAGACCTGAGGGCTCTTATACCCTCAAAATGACGTTGGCTAGGCCTATACCGTCCTACGTCATGCTGGTGGAGTCCAGGACGCAGGTCTTTGTACACTATGCCGGCCAGAGAAAGACCTGTCGACTATGTAGCTCATATGAGCATATGGCAGCACAGTGTCCTAAAAGGCAGTCTACCAGGGCTCCTGGTACGTTGGCAGTCGAGCAGAGAACATGTGAGTTGATGCCTGAATTGGGAGAGGAGGAAGCAGTGACGAGTGGTCGATGGAGTGAAGAGGTAGAACGGGAAGTATCGACGGTCGGCACCTGTGTTACCCTCCCGGAGGTGACAGGGGAGGGGCCCCCATTGCCTGAGGGATGGGTGGACGTGGAAGAGTCTACTCAGGAGAAGTTGCTGGAAGTGGTGCTGCAGGAGTTCTTCGATGAGACGGTGGCTGGGGAGGAAGGTCCTGAGAAGTCAAGTGAGATACAGATGATGGTTGAGCAGCAGGGACAGGTAAAGGGTTCGAGGAATGACAGAAAGGACAGGGAAGTAGTGGTGGAAGTCCATCAGGAGGACGTGCAGGAGGTAGATTTGTGTGTGAGTGAGGGCTCACGAAAAAGGACTGCGGGTGCTTTTGACCTTGATGAGGTTTTAACACCTGGGCAGAGACCCGGGAAGAAGTCATGGGTAGTTGTAGGGGAAAAGGCAAGCAGGGGAGGGGGTGTACCGGGGAAGATCAGTGGGGGGGCAAGGAGGGGGGGAGGACAGGTTAAAAAAAAGGATAAAAGTGGTAAGGTACTGGAAAGGTAAAGTGAGAAAGATCAGCGGCATGGGGTAAGCCACCTCTTCTGAAAAATTAAAGTGTTAAATAAATGTCAATGGGCTTAAAATTGGGGAAAAAAAGGGTTGGTAGGTGGTTTTTTTTCGAAGGTTTGGGGGGATGTATGTTTTTTGCGGGAGCAAAACCCAAAGGTAGGGGGTGAATTGAGTTTGAGGGGGTTAAAAAATGTTTGTCGTAATGCTTTGCAATTAAAAGGAGGGGTGGTAGCAGTACTGTAAAGGAGCGCCCCATTGTGTGTCATGGGTTGGGAGGGGGGGGGGGAGGGGGGGGGTTGTAAGGGGTTTGATGGGCCGGGGGGTGAGGAGAGTTGTTTCTTTGGTGTATATATCCCAGCATGAATAATGTTGAGTCAAATTTTGATTTTGTTTTTGATGTTTTGCTGTATTATTTGGGGGTTTCCTTTATAACTGTATTTGGAGGTGTTTGGAAACTGTGTGTTAGGTATGGTGATGTGTCCCCGAGGGGGGCGGATGTGTTTTGGTGCGAAAGGGGGATGTGTTGGGATGTAGGAGTTGTGATGTGGTGGGTAGGGGGGGGTAGGGTGGAGACACGTTCTTTTGGGGGAATTATAGGGTGAGGTTAGATAGGATTTATGGATGCAGGGGGGGTGTGGAGAGAGTGAGCGTTTTTGAGTGGGTTTTTTGGGGTCACAGGGCGGTGTAGCTGTCTGCGGGTGGATGGTATAGTACGCTATTGTGGGTATTGGAAATTGAATGTGGGGCTTTGCAGGGGGGGTGAAGGCTCATCCTTTGGGGAATGGTGGAGACATTGCTGGGGGGTAGAGATGGGGGGATGGATTTGTTTGATGGTGGGGTGCGGGCAAAGAAGCATGCAGGTTTTTTAGGATAGTGGAAAGGAACGGGCAAGGTGGAGATATGGTTTCCCCAAAACTACCGGGAGGGACAGCTGAGCTGTTTACGATGGGGGGGGGGGGGGAAGGGAGGATGTGCGGGGTGAGGTGGTGGCTTAAGGAGTAGGATTAAAGGATTCATAATAAAGGGTTTAAACGCGATTAGAGTTTAGGGCAGGATTAGAGGAGGGGGTTAAAAGGTGTTTTGACCTCAGGTTATGCCCTGAAAAAATTTGGGAAAGGCGTTGGGACTCCTAAGCATTAGTGGTCGCTGAGGGGGGGGGGGGGTTATTGGTGGGTCAAGGTCTTCCCGTACAGATGATATTAGTGTTTCGATTATTGGTTTAGGGAGAAATGGAGGGGGAACAAGGAAGTTGTCAGTAGGAGGTATTTGGGGTTATGCGAATATTTTGTAGGGGGCAAGAGGAAGGGGAAAATGCTGGAGGGTAGTTTGTGAGGAGGAGGTGGGGGGGGTTTACGGGATGAGTCAGGGTAAGACGGGCATTGAGGGGAATCCGAATGATTTTTATAGAGTTTATTGGAATGCATGGTAGGGTTTTTTGGGGAAGTCTTAATCATTGTGGGCAAGGGAGGATGGGGAAGCCCCAAAAAAACAGGGAAGTTGTGTTGGTCCCGAAGAAAAAGGATGGAAAGTTTTGAGTTTATAGAGCAATATCCAAATGTGTACAGATTATAAAATTTATGCAAAAAATTCTGGGAAATAGATGAGAAGGTTCTAGGATCAGTGGTACATGGGGGACATTTCGGCATTCGGGAAGAAGTATGAGGGTGGGCTTGTACATAAGGGATTTTATGAGGATGCACCGGAGGGGGAATATTGGGGTTAGATTGGGCTAGGTATGATTGTGGAATGGGGGTTTTTTAAAAGTTTGTTTGGAACGTTGGGTTTGGGGGAAAAAAAGGTGGTGGAGGGTGAAAACCCTTGTATGGGGAGCAGTTATTAGGGAACAGGTTAATGGAAAGTTGGGGGACCAGTTCTGTTGGAGAGGGTTTGAGGCGGGGGCTGTCCACTTCCAGTTTATGTTTGCCTGCGTCAAAATCTTTAGGGGTGGTGGATGAGGAGATGCATGAAAGGGGATTGGGGGTGGGGGGGGCGGGGGGGTTGGGGGGTACGTAGTGATATACGTGTGGTAAGGGCATGGGGAAAGATCTAAGGAAAGTTGGTGGAATCTTTAAAGTTTTTGGGGGCGCTACGGGTATGGATCAATTTTAAAGAAGTCGGACATTGAGGGGGGGGATTTGGGGGGAGGGGGCTTGGGGGAGGGGTTTGGGGGTCAGTAGTGGCAGAATTAAAGGGTTTTTGGAAAATGGTCATGGCGGAAGTGCAGGAGGTGGAAAATAAATTCGGAAAAAAATTTTGAGCAGGGTTTTGGGTAGGCTAGGAGGTTTAAAGGGGTGGGACGTAACTTTACAGCAGAGGTTTTTTTTGGGCAACTCTTGGTTTACAGTAAAGGGGTGGGGAGTGGGGGGTGTTCCCCTTTTAAATGCAAAGGATATTGCAGAAATCCAGAGGAAGGTTCTAAGGTAGTGTGGGGGGTTTGGAGGGCATGGTTGAGCAAGGTGTGGGGTGACGGAGGGGGACGGGGGGGGGACTTGGCCGATGTCATTGGGTCATAGAGTAATGGCTTTATATATTTTAAAAAAAGATATATCGGATGGGGGGGCCAGAGGAGGGGGTAGGTAGGGGAAAGGAGGATGCACGAAGATGGTGGTGTGGAAGGGTTTTAGGGATTTTGGGATTTTTTTGTTTAGGGTTTTTTACATGTTAAACAGGTGTTTCCCGTTAAAAGGTCAAAGAAAAGGCGGGTGCTGTGGTGGGGCAAAAGGTTTTTCTTTCAGGGACTTGCTGTATTCAACTTGATGGATAAGCATATGGGAAGTTTGGCTTTCTTAGAATTTCCAGCGAGGGTACGGGAGTTGTTATCGTTTTCTATGGGGAAAATTGGCTCTAGGGATGTGTTGTTAAAATGGGTTTGTGGAGGGACTCATGCTTGCTTGTGGGGGCATCGAAACGGCTTTTTCACGGTTATTTTTGCCCTTTTGGAGGGGGTGAGGTTATGGTGGGGAGAGTTATCAGACTTTTGGGGGGGGGGCAAGGGCCCTTCCCCAAGGGCCTTTAAGTTGGATGTAACTGGGGGCGGGTGATGTGGGTAGGCCTTAATGTTGTTTTGACGGTTTTACATGTATTTGGGGGATGAGGGGGTTAGGGGGAGAGTTTAGGATAAAAGCATTACAGGAAAAATTTTTTAGAAAAAATGTGTAGGGAAAAGGCAAGTCATGGGGGGGTGGGTAGTTGTTTTTCGGAGGGTTACCCGGGAAACTCACTGTGGGGGGCCTTTCCTCATGAACCCAGGGGGGGGCAAAAAAGGGGGGTTCCTACCGGGGAATTTCAGGGGTGGGTTGGTTAGGGTTTTTTGTAGTGTGGATGGGGGGGGTTTGAATAGAGTGGAAGGGGATGAATGAGGATTTGGAATCTTGGTTAGTTCACTGCATACAGGATAACCTTAAAAAAAATGATGACTAAACCTTGGGATCTCGGGTTTAGGCGAATAAAGTTTAAGAAGCCCCACAATTAAATTGATTGTTTTATAACTTTTGTTTGTGAAGTGCTGTGACCTGCCAGTTTGTCTGTGGGAAAAAATTTCTGCTATGTTTATTTATGAAAACTGATTTTGGGGCCCCTTTGTAATTTTTTAATTTACATATAATGACACCTTTTCTATGTACCTAATCTGTATATTTTAATGTATATGAATTATAATGAATGTGGGTATTAGGGTTAGGAGTGGATAATTTTATTGTGCGATGCCCCTTTGGGGCTGTGAGTTGTTAAATTTGGGGTTTTTTCAAGGTGTTTTTTGGGGGAAAAAAAAAGGATGGAACTGTCGAATTGTATGTCAATTTTTTAATTAGATACTGTATGTGCATGGGAATTTTTATTCCCCTGATAAAGCTCGGGTTAAAAGCATCGATATAGGAAAAAAGGGGGGGGTAGTATGTGCCGGGGGGGGGTAGTATTGCCGGGGGGGGGGTTTGTTGGCCGGGGGGGGGGGGTTGTATGTGGCGGGGGGGGGTTGTTATGGGGGGGGGTAGTTATTTTTGCTGGGGGGGGTAGTATGTGCCGGGGGGGTAGTATGTGCCGGGGGTGGGGGGGGGGTTGTTGTGGGGGGGGTGTTGTCCGGGGGGGTTATGTGCCGGGGGGGGGTAGTATGTGCGGGGGGGTAGTTTTTGCCGGGGGGGGAGTATGGTGGGGGGGTTTTGTATGTGCGGGGGGGGTGTATGTGCCGGGGGGGGGGGTTTTTATGTGCCGGGGGGGGTGTATGTGGGGGGGGGTAGTATATGCCGGGGGGGGTGTTGTGCTGGGGGGGGGGGGTTTGTGCCGGGGGGGGGGTAGTATGTGCTGGGGGGGGGGTTGTATGGCCGGGGGGGTAGTTGTGCGGGGGGGGGGGGTAGTATGTGCCGGG
>NC_069471.1:3267664-3282716 GCF_026875155.1 Cherax quadricarinatus
TTATTTGACATGCCGAAGCCTTTTCAAAAAACATTTACTAATTTTTCCCCCGAGGCAAATCCCTTTACCACTTCTAAAATCGTTTGTGTCATCAAACATATCCAACAATGCCAGCCCCCCCACCCCTTTCGTCACCAACCCCATTTGCTGCCAATAAGACCCTAATTCCTCTATAAAAGGGATCCTGTAAACACGCAAAAAAAATATTTGTGAAAGGGGACAACCTTGACGTAGACCCCTTCTCATCTGAATTTGTTCTCCTAACCTTCCATTTACCTGCACCCGCAAGGATGCATCTTGATACATTAATTTGGCCATGATATAATTTCTCTCCAAACCCCTGCCATCTCATAATCTTCCATAACGCTTCCCTTTCTACACTATCATATGCCGCCTCCCATCTATGCCAACACCCCCCCCCACTCCCAATTTTACTCTTTCTTCATTATAAACTTCTAATCAAACCATGCCCGTCATACATAGACCTTCCCGGCACCCCATATTGTCCCTTATCAATCACTTTACCCAGGACCTTTTTTATTCTGTTAGCTAAAATTCTTGCAAAAATCTTATAATCACCACACAATAACGAAATAGCACGATATTCTTTGACTGTTAATGGCTCACCTTTAGGCACTAGAACGACCACAGCCATCCGCTGCTGTGCCCCTAAAACCCCATCCCGCTTAAGGATATTAGTAGTCGATTTTTCCACTGGGGGGTGTATCCGGTTTAGGGCCTTCCACTGGGCGGTGTATCCGGTTTAGGGCCTTCCACTGGGCGGTGTATCCGGTTTAGGGCCTTCCACTGGGCGGTGTATCTGGTTTAGGACCTTCCACTGGGCGGTGTATCCGGTCTAGGACCAGCGGCTGGGGGCCCTTCAAAGGATGCCGCCTTTTCACACCTATGTGCTAATGACCTTGACCCTATGATAATGACCCTTCTGGACACGTATCCCCTTTTCACACCTATGTGCTAATGACCTTGACCTCTCCCTCGAGTCCACCCTTGACCCCCCCAGCCCACGACCCCCTTCGCGACCCCCCCCCCCCCCCTTCGGGACCCCCCCGGCGCGCCGCACGCACCCCCCGCACGCCCGCCCGCGCGTCCGCCCGCGCCCTTCGGGACCCCGCGCCCGCTCCTTCTGCTGCGCCTTCTGCAGCGTCGTCCGGATCGCCCCCGCGCCTCGAATTTTTTTCCGATTTTTTTCCGATTTTTTTTTTAATTTCATTTTCTTGTGCTCTCCATCTCCTCGCATCAAATTTTTGAGGTTCCCCCTCTCACTTTCACCCCCATCCCAAAATTTCTCGAAATCAAAGTCTCCATCGCCTCGGATCAAGTTTTTTTTGGATCCCCCCTATGGGGGTTTCGAAATTCTCCATCTCCTCGGATCAAGTTTTTGGATTCCCCCCTATGGGGTTTTCGAAATTCTTATGATCTCCTCGGATCAAATTTTTTGGATTCCCCCCTATGGGGTTTCGAAATTCTCCAATTCCTCGGATCAAGTTTTTGGAATCCCCCCTCTGGGGGTAAGCATGCTTACTACAGGTCTAAACAAGTCAAATGACCTAAGAAGGGTGTTTACTCGGCGGTCAGTGACGTCACACATACAAGCTGAATCTTGTCGACCCTTTTAGTTCATTAAAGTTAATAAGGGGACATAGTAGTGACGTCACGTGATGACCGCGCACACAGGCTGAATCTTGTCGATCCTTTTAGTTCATTCAAGTTAATAAAGGGACACAGTACATCAGAAAGTCACATTTTTTTTTTCGTTAATACCCACAATTTCTTTACAACACTAAGTTTTAGATCATTTTTTTAACTATTTCATCTCAGGTCACTCCCCACGAAGTAACCTCCTCACACGCTCCAAACCCTCACACTCCAACCAACACCTCACAATTTTCACTCTTTAACCCCCATTTTTTCTCGTTTTAACCCTTTTAGTTCATTAAAGTTAATAAGGGGACACAGTGCATCAGAAAGTCACCACATCGCTTACATCCACTTTCGTTAAATTCACTACTCACAATTTTACATATTACGAAGTTAAATACGCACTTTTACTTTGAACATCTTCAAAACACTCTCATAAATCATTTGAATACTCACAAAAATACCTTTATACATTTCCAAACAACACTGAAAAACTCCAAAAACATCATTCGAACACCCCCAAATCACCTCTGAATACTCCCAGAACACCTTCATAAGTACTCTTGCACATCATTTGAACACCTTCATAAGTACTCTCATAATCATTTGTACACCTTCAAAAAACACCTTTGAATACTCACATAAACACCCTTGAACACCTTCAAAACACCTTTGAACACCTTCAAAGCACTCTCATAATCATTTGAACACACTCAAAAAAACACCTTTGAATAACCTCAAAACACCTTTGAACACCTTCAAAACACCCTTGAACACCTTCAAAACACCCTTGATCACCTTCAAAAAACAACATTTGAACACACTCAAAACACCTTTGTACATTTCCAAAACACTATTTGAGTACTCCCAAATAAGATTTGACATCTCTAATTTATCTGCACTTACACATTTCATTAAATTACAACTCATCCCTCAGTCTCCAGACTAGGCATTTTCTCGTTTTTACCCTTTTACTTCATTAAAGTTATTAAGGGGACACAATACATCAGAAAAAAAGTCACAAAAACTAACTCAAACACTTTACTTTGAACACCCCCAAAACACTCTCCTCATACTTCTTCCCGGAATGCCAAACTGTCCCCCATGTACCACTGATCCTAGAACCTTCTTCAGTCTATTGCCCAGAATTTTAGCATAACTTTTATAATCTGCACACATTAAGGATATTGCTCTAAAATCACTCAATACTTTCCCATCCTTCTTCTTCGGCACCAACACAACGATCCCTGTTTTCTGGGTCTTCCCCATCCTCCCACTGCTCCACATATGATTCAAGACTTCCACTAACCCATTCCTAATGCATTCCCAATAAACTCTATAAAAATCATTCGGTATCCCATCAATGCCCGGCGTCTTACCCTGACTCATCCCGTAAACCGCCTCCCCCACCTCCTCCTCACTAATACTACCCTCCAGCATTTCCCGTTCCTCTTGTCCCAATACAATAGTATTCTGCATAACCCCAAATTTACCTCCTCACTGACAACTTCCTTGTTCCTCCTCCATTTCTCCCTAAACCAATAATCAGCATAAACACTAATATCATCTGTATCGGTAAGACCTTGACCCACCACTTTAACCCCCCCCCCTTTCAGCGACCACTAGATGCACTATGGTAGTCACCATCTCCCCTTTCCCTAAATTTTTTCAGGGACATAACCTGATGGTCGATCACCCTTTAACACCTCCTCTAATCCTGCCCTAACTCTAATCGCGTTAAACCTTTCATTATGTAATCCTTCAATCCTACTCCTTAAGCCATCCACCTCACCTAGCGTATCCTCCCTTCCCCCCCCCCCCGTCGTAAACAGCATTCAGCTGTCCCTCCAGGTAGTTTTGCAAACCATATCTCCACCTTGCCTGTTCCTTTCCACGTATCCTAAAAAACTCTGCTATTGCTGTCTTTGCCCGCATCTCCACCAGTCAAGCAAATCCATCCCACCATCCCTACCCTCCCAGCAATGTCTCCACCATTCCTCAAAGGATGAGCCTTCATCCCCCTCCTGCAGAAGCCTCACATTCAATTTCCAATACCCAGCATATATGCGTACTATACCATCCACCCGCAGATCAGCTATCACCGCCCTGTGATCCGAAAAAACCAACATCAAAAGCCCTCACTCTCTCCACACCAATCCCCTGCATCACATATATCCTATCTAACCTCGCCCCATAATTCCCACGAATGAACGTGTGCTCCACCCCATATTCCCCCTACCCACCACATCTACAACTCCTACATCCCTTAACACATCCCTTAGCGCACCCAAAACACATCCTGCCCCCCTCGGGGACACATCACCATACCTAATCACACAGTTCCAATCACCTCCAA
The DNA here is from genome assembly GCF_026875155.1 of Cherax quadricarinatus. Classification (NCBI taxonomy): domain Eukaryota; kingdom Metazoa; phylum Arthropoda; class Malacostraca; order Decapoda; family Parastacidae; genus Cherax; species Cherax quadricarinatus. Next base: position 3,271,680 of record NC_069471.1, read on the forward strand.
GTACAGTTATGGAAGGTAAACCCCGCAAATAATACAGCAAAACATCACGACACAAAATCAACTTTGACTCTAACATTGTTACATGCCGGCATATATACACCAATGAAACATACTCTCCCCACCCCCCAGTGCCCATCTACCTTACAACCCTCCCCCTCCCCCCCCCCTCCCAACCCATGACACGCAATGGGCTGGTCTCCTTTACAGCTACTGCTACCCCTCCTTTTAATTGCAAAGCATTACTAACAAACATTTTATAACCCCTCAAACTCAATTCACTCCCTAACCTATGGTTATGCTCCTGCAAAAAACATACATCCACATCAAACCTACGTAAAAACCACTCTAACCATACCCTTTTTACCTCAGATTTAAGCCCATTGACATTTATTGTGACACACTTGAATTTGCCAGAAGAGGTGGCTTACCCCTATGCCGCTGTATCTTACTCACTTCACCTTTCTCAGTACCTGTACCATTTTAATCCTTTTTTCTAACCTGTCCTCCAGCCCCTCCTTGCCCCCCCCACTGATCTTCCCCAGTACACCCCCTCCCCTGCTTGCCTTTTCCCCTACAACTACCCATGACTTCTTCCCGGGTCTCTGCCCAGGTGTTAAAACCTCATCAAGGTCAAAAGCACCTGCAGTCCTTTTGCGTGAGCCCTCACTCACACACAAATCTACCTCCTGCACGTCCTCCTGATGGACTTCCACCACTACTTCCCTGTCCTTTCTGTCATTCCTCGAATCCTTCACCTGTCCCTGCTGCTCAACCATCAGCTGTATCTCACTTGACTTCTCAGGACCTTCCTCCCCGGCCACCGTCTCATCGAAGAACTCCTGCAGCACCGCTTCCAGCAACTTCTCCTGGGTAGACTCTTCCACGTCCACCCGTCCCTCAGGCGATGGGGGCCCCTCCCCTGTCACCTCCAGGAGGGTAACACAGGTGCCGACCGTCGATCGATACTTCCCGTTCTACCTCTTCACTCCATCGACCACTCGTCACTGCTTCCTCCTGTCCCAACTCAGGCATCAACTCACATGGTCTCTGCTCCACTGCCAACGTACCAGGAGCCCTGGTAGACTGCCTTTTAGGACACTGTGCTGCCATATGGTCATATGAGCTACATAGTCGACAGCTCTTTCTCTGGCCGGCATAGTGTACAAAGACCTGCGTCCTGGACTCCACCAGCATGACGTAGGACGGTATAGGCCTAGCCAACGTCATTTTGAGGGTATAAGAGCCTTCAGGTCGTCCCTTATATGGCCCCTCTGTCCATACTCCCATCGTTGCCGAATGGACTTTACCGTAGTTATTGAAGACCTCCTGTATACTATACGCCGTCGCCTCGAAAGGGACATTCCTCACCTTCACCCACGTATAGTACCTGGATATGTCATGCATAACAACCTCCACTGCTAAGTTCACTGTCACGTTCCTCTCCTGGTACTCTTCAACAAGTCTGTCGTAGACGCCGGTACGGTTCAGTTTCAGGAATACTCTGGTCATCCCATTTAAGGCAACACCATAAACTTCCTCGTTGGGGACACCATAGGCGTCCCTGATGATAGCAGGTAGCAATGTATGCATCGTTGTTCCAGTAAGTGTGCCACGTATCAGCTGTATACAAACAGTGTTAATCCGCTGTCCCACTCTGTACGCCATTTTGTCTTCTAGTTGCTAAAGGTCACCACCAGAGGGCAGGTGTAGCTACTAGGCGTGCGTCCTCTCTCCCCGGAGGTCGAGAGACGAATGATACACACCTTAATTAAGCTGTTTCATACTCAGATGTTCATACTGCCTCGCATTCCACAACCACTACTTAAGAGTGGAATGCAGTCTCCTCTGCTATGATCGAGCCTCAACGTGCCCTCCTTGTCAGCGCTATCCTGTCTCTACACTGATGTACATAACCACGAGTATGCAGAGATACGATACTGTGTACTGCCCTAGTACTAGGGGCATATCCTAGTGATGGACGCTGTGAAATTGTAGCGGTGCTTGGCACAAGAGAGACTTTGATTAATATTTATATTAAATTGTATTGATATGAGTAATCAGTAATAATGTGAAAGACATTAATGCAACTCCTAGTGCGACCCTCTGTCGTGTTGGGGGGGGGGGTGTTGCAACCCCTGAATGGGTTACAATGATTATGATGTATATATAATGTATATTACCTTTTCATATAATTTTATATTGCTTATATTTGCGATAATAGCTAAATCGTAAATTTATGACTTTATATTATTATTTGACTGTTATATTCTTATTTGACTTATGTTAGGATGTTACATATTATGTGCTCAGTTCAAGTCTTGATTGTCAAACTACTGTAATTATCGCTTGTCGCTCGTTATACTGCCGGCTTCTGAGCTGTGCTGTCCACGGGGCTATCACATGATCGAGGGGGGGTGTCCTCACCTCTCGTGAAGTATTCAGTCTGCTCTAGACTCGCTTGGTGGTTGGACAGATTGTCTGTCTCATTATTCTTGTTAGTTCTGTAGAACTCTGTTCACAGAACATTGTATAGACTTAGTGATTTTCGACGTTGTACTGAGGTTGTGTGTCGCTTAGACACTGAGCATCTCAGGTCCCGAGCTATAGCTTCTGACCTAATTTTGTACTGGTTTCTGTGTATTGTCACAGTCAGGGTTTTTCCTATGCTGAACTTAGATTCAGTAGTATGGGAATTTTGTAACTTTTGTGGAGGATCTGCTGATGGTCCCTACTTAGTGTCGTTATATTATCTCCTTGATCCTGATTGTGTCGCAGTCGCTTGTTATATGGCTATTGGGCTTAGCATTCTTTTCATTGTTCAAGCAGACTGTTCTGGTTGCCAGTCAGTCAAGAAGTTATTTTATTTGAGGACTTTGTCAGTCACTTGTTTAAGTCTAGTCGAGTCGTGAGACATAGCGAACTACTTAGAGCACTTACACACATACACACTTACTTGTACATATTTGTAATATCTTATTAAATGTTAATGTACCAGACGGTACTTAAGAATTATAAATGCGATATGTGCTTTCAGCACAATAATACTGAACTCGAGAGATTGATTTTATTTTGATTGCTGTGTTTAATTTAATTTGATAATATACCTCTAGACAACTTAATGATTAATAAATTTATTAAATTTTAATTTCTCTAGTTAGTAGCCTACCAGTTGTAATCCTGAAGCACTGTTGAATAATACTGAATTCTTATGGATAATTGGACAAGGATACTGACTACTTGTTACGAAAACCCTGTAACAGGCTGGATGTTAGTAGGGCAGTCCTTTCTAGTATTCACTGGAGATCTCTAAGCTTTTAGAATCGCGTTTTTTGTAACATTAAGAAACAATAAAAAACCGGAAAGAAACATTGTGATTGTTTACTACTGAACCCTTGAATGATTTCATCTAGAACAGGATATTCAATCCTGTTTATTTGTTGCAAGAAAGGGCTAAACAGGCTTAAGTAGTGACCCTGTATGCAACAACCACCACCACCACTACCAAAACCAGCACCACTACCAACACCAGCACCACCACCACCACGACCTCCACCACCACTACTACCACCACCACCATCATCACCACCACCACCACCACCACTACCACCACCACCACTAACACCACCACCACCACTACCAACACCACCCCCACCACCACCTCCAACACCACCACCACTACCACCACCACCATCACTACCACTACCAACCCCACCAGCAACACCACCTCCACCACCACGACCATTACAACTACCAACACTACCACCACCACCACCACCTCCACCACCACCACCAACACCATCACTACCACCACCAGCACCATCACTGCCACTACCACAACCACCACCACACCACCACCACCACCACCACCACCACCACCACCTTCACCACCACTACCACCACCACTACCACCATCACCACTACCACCACCACGACCACAATCAGTACTAACACCACCACTACTGCCACCACCACCAACCACAACTACCACCACCACCACCGCTACCACTATCACCACCACTACCACCAATACCACCACTCCCACCACCAATACCACCACTGTTGCAACCCCTGAATGGGTTGCAATATATATTATGTATATATATTACATGTATATTACCTTTTCACTTAATTTTATATTGTTTATATTTGCGATAATAGCTAAATCGTGAATATATTGCTTTATATTATTATTTGACTTCGTTATGTTGTTAGGTAGGATGTTACATATATTGTGTGCTCAGTTCAAGTCTTGATTGTCTAACTACTGTAATTATCGCTCTTTGCTCGTTATTCTGCCGGCTTCTGTTGCTGAGCTGCAGCGTCCACGGAGCTATCACGTGATCGAGGGGGGGTGTCCTCACCTCCCATGAAGTATTCAGTCTGGTCTAGACTCTCTTGGTGGTTGGACGTTGTTACGGCCCCCTGTCAAATTAGCGGTTAAATAGTTAACCTGCCGGCCGGCAGTACCACTGGGTACATCATCAAACCCATTGTGGGGACTGCTGAGCCAGCCTTAGAGCATTAAGTACCTGAGCATCTCACGGTACGCAGCTAAGCAGTAGGTACCTGAACACCTAATGGTACACATCTACTGGCTTTAGAAGCAGTATGTACCTGAACACCTCACGGTACGTATCTAAGCAGTAGGTACCTGAACACCTAATCGTACACATCTACTGGCAGTAGAGTATTGTACTGGCTTCTACTGGCGTTAGAGGAAGCGCTCACCACAGCTCACCGAGTCTGTTGGCCTCAGTTACTTGACGGCCGCATTCTTTTTTTTTTTTTTTTTTATTTAAAACCAATACAGTTTAACATAAAAATAAAGAAACAGTATGGAACCTAATCAACTTAACTGACAAACGGATTGTACCTACATACTCGCAAGATATTACAACAAAAACTTACTGCAAGAACATAGCTAAAAAAAATTACATGTAACAGGGTCATGAATTGACATATATACAAAACCTTGCATATATATAAATTGTACATATAAATGACATCTGACAAAGGTTCAATACACTTGAACATGAAATATACAAAGAAGGTATATCAGTTAAATCCCATCCTTCACATTAATCAAAAAACCAAAACCTAACATCATAATCTTACTAGAACATCTACATACTTATCCCTAACAATACAGCTGTACATATACCAACATACAAATAAACAGAAAAAGAATACAGCTTAGAACACAATAACTGAAGCTCTATACTGTTACAATACCCCCATATAAAATCTCGGACCCCAAATGGACTACGTCACTAAACTGTCTAGATATGTCTGTATACCATACAGACTAAAACTTAACATCAAGAACTTGAAATTAACACCAAACCGGGTATCAGGGTACAGACCATAATTATAAACTTTAAAAAGAATCAGTCACGCATATATAAAGTATTACATAACGTCTGACCCATGACAAAGGCTCAATAAAAATAGAAAGGGATATATATTTATATATACACACACACACACACACACACACACACACACACACACACACACGTACACACAAAAATTTTCACAAAATCACATTAATCAGATGCACTGTATGCACAATGCAAAACAGTATATAAGTATATCTTATCGTGCAAAAACCCAGCACGTAACATAAATACAAACTAAAACACACTTCCTGTCGCAAAGAACTTATTACTCAAGAATAAATGTTATACAAGACTGATACACATCAAAATTTATACATAAAAAATCTACTATATAATACCTTCATTCTGAAAAGTGTTATATCTAACATAAACGAAACCTTGAGCTCTACATCCTCATTTGGATGCCATAAAGTCTCAATGAAAACCAGGAAACCATTCCAAACCCACATTCACAACACTCTCACGACCCCACCCCAGGGAGGCAAGCCCGCTGTTAACCCCTGACTCCCTCCAACCTATGAAAACCCCTTCACTCACTCATTTTCAATCACAGATTTACGAGAATCCCCAACGTTAGCATTCTATTACCCCTCTGAGAAACCCCTGATCCCACCTCCTCCCATACAAATCTCTGTTACGACACATCGTACGATAGAACGTTACCGCAAGAACCTTTCTTCTCTCCTCACTCCATCCCCTACCCCCTCATCACCCACGAATATATATATAATCTACCAAAATATAATCTAAAGCTCTTATGACATCCTCGTCTAACCCCCCCCATATCTAGACTTAGAGCACGCAAAACCGACCCCCCACGGCCCCCCACCCTCTGTACCAACCATCTTAACCAGCACCTAACCTCCTCTAGCCCTTCACAAAAGTAAACTACAGGGAAAACGCTGTCCCCATCCCCTCCACAGATACCACACCCCCACCCTCTACAACCTGTCTGTTTTGTAGTATCTCTACAGACGGAAGGATCCCATGCAGAAAAAGAAACATCACCTCACGCGCCCGAGGGTTTAACTTCATTTTACTAAATCTAAACCAAATTACTCTTCCACGCATACATGGGGAACAAACCCTCAACTGGGACAAATGCACCTACCTACAAGTAACCTACAAAAAACCCCTTATACGAACCTTTCTCAGTTTCCCTAACCAACATCACAGCCCTCAAAACTATTTCACATTCCCTCAACTCCATTCCTCGATACCAATACACAGCCTGTCGTGTATCCTTCCCAAACGCCCCGCGTTCACACCCTCACGCAACTTTTTCCCATTTAATAAACACACAATTTAGCCCTCCGTCTCAAATTCCAAACAACCCCAACCCACCCTGACTTACAGGAAAACATTACAACTTCCCTCCGTAACCAATCACACGTGAACCCCAACAAAAATTTGTACACCCGTCTTAGTATCCCCGCAATCGCTGTCCCTGTAATTGGGAACACACTGCCAAACATGCCAAACGTTACTATACAATAAAATGTTCACGACTATCACTCGGTGTATCAGAGTTAGGTGCTGGGGTCTCAGAACACCTAGACCCCCCACGATCCTTTCCAATAACCTATCCGGTTTTCCTCCCGCGCCGCAACCATGCCCATCCCTTTAAATAATACCACAAATTTTTAAAAGGGACAACCGCCCATTCTTTAACAACATTGCATCTCCCCCCCACACCCCCACCCAAGAACCCAACCCCATGCACCTTGACTTCGCACTATTTACCTGCATACCCGTGGCACTTCCAAATAATTGCACCACCTCGTCCAACACTCCCATTAAACATCCCTTCCCACGAATGAGAACAGTGGTGTCGTCAACATATCCAATTAACCCCGGCCAGGCCCTCCCACCCCCACATTTTCCCTCACATGGCGTACATAAGCTAGGGTCAACCATTCTATAAAAGGGGTCCTGGAAACACGCAAACAATATTTGGGACATGGGGCATCCCTGTCTAAGGCCTCTTCCCATTGCAATTTCCCCCCCATACACCCTTTTAATCTGTATCCTCATTTTCGCCCCCTTGTAACAACGTATTTACCCACTCGACTATTTCCTCCCCAAAACCCCGTCTCCTGCAAAGCTCCCCTTTCCACTCTATCATATGCTCCCTGCCAATCTAGAGCCAACAAAGCCGCCCCTCCACCCCACCCTTAGCTTCCACAAAACTTCTCAGTATCCCATGTCCTTCAATCATCGACCTTCCCGGCAACCCAAACTGGGGATTTTGACACCACCCTCTCCACAACACATTTGAACCTATTACCTAAAATTTTTGCAAACCCTTATAGTCTGCACCATCAGTGATATGGCTCGGTACTCCCGAAGGGTGGGCTGCCCTTGACCTTCGGGACCAAACCTACAACTGCTGTTTCCTGCTTCTCCCCCAACTTACCCTTCTCCTTCATACTATTAAATAACCTAACTATAAATTCCTTTATCAAAAGCCCAATGTTATAAATAAATTCTACCCGGGGGAACGTCAAAACCGGGAAACTTTCCCTTCCTCATTCCCCTTAACGCATTCTCTATTTCCTCTGCCGTAATGTCCCACCTAAAGCCTTTCGATCACTATTTCCTAAATTACACGTCACATACGTACACACCTTGTCCAACGCCCCGTCACCCACCCCCCCACTGTTCCAGTACTTCTCGTACCAAGCCTCCGCATACGCACACATCCCCTTCCCTGGTTCGTATCTCCTGCCCTACTCTTAATTCCCAACCATCTCCGTTACCTCTAAACATGGTATAGCTGTCACTGGCCTGCCTTTGCTTTTTTATGCCGCAAAACACACGTGACGGCTTGTCGCCCCCAAAACACTTCCTCCACCCCTGCCTGCATCCTTACAGCTTGAAACCTTTCATTTTGCAACACCCTCAACCTTCCCTTTATTTCAGCTATTTCATCCATAGGAAAATTATTCCCACCCCACCCCTCTCCCATAGCAACCTCTTAAAAAATATCCTCTAAATAGTTAGCCAGTCCATATTTTAAATTATTAATACGTTTTCCCCTCTCTCACATAAAAACTTTTTAATCCTTTTCCCTTTTCAACACTATCCCACCATGTCACAATGTCATCCACTCCCTGTTCTTCCACACTAAGCTCCCCCCATAGGACTGAAAACCCCTCCAAACCCCCCCTCATCACCTAACACACTTATATTTAATTTCAATAACTTCTATATATGTCCGCGAGCGCCCCCCACCCAACCTCCACCACCACTACCCTATGATCTGACATTGTAGCCTCAACAGTACTGAAAGATTTCACATCCACCCCTGAGAAAGGTACAAATCTATCTAGTCTTCCCCAGCATATCCACTCTTTAAAAAACGTATATTCATTTTCCCACACCGCCCCCCCAAAGCATCACGTAACCTAACATCCCCTTTAAAAAATCCCTAAGAGCCACAGACATATATCCAGCCCCCCTTGGGTCCACATCAGCCACCCTGATTACACTATTCCAGTCCCCACCAACTATCGCCACTTCTGGAGAACACTTAAGAAAAACACAAGATCCTCACACACAAAATCATTCTTTACCTTTATGTTATTTTTGCCGGCGCATACACACTCACAAAAGACACACGCTTACCCATCCACCACCCATCCACATGCAACACCCCCTCCCTCCCCCTCCTCCCTCGCTTCTCTGCAAATCAAAAGGGCCTCGTCCCTTATTAAAATTCCGACACCACCTTTTAGACGGGGAGATGGCAGGGTAACTATCGAAATCCTGCCACCTCCAACACCCTACCCTCTTTGAAATTGTGCTCCTGCAGGAACACAACATCCACTCTAGATTTATTCAGAAAATTACGAAACCAATCTCTCTTCATACCGCTAAAAAACCCATTAACATTTACAGACATACACCTAAGGCCTATTAAAGTTTCCACCCCTGCTTCCTCTCATCACACTTTACAACTCCAGAGCTTTAATTTACGTTCGACACCTTCAGAGTGCTCTCTTTCCCTCCCCCCTTCTTCCGGTGCCTCCTATCATGGCTACCACCACCTACACTACCTTCACACTTCACCTCAGTCTGTTTCCCAGGCCTTTGTGCGGCGTAAGGACGTCATCAGAATTGATGTAGCCGCCCTCCCTTTCTCGTGACAGTCATGTTACACATGTCTTGGTCAGATGTTACCTCTCGATGAACCTCCACCTCCACCTGAGAATGGTTTAATGATTCAATGGACGACTCCAAACCACCATCACGTCCCAAATTATCATGTCTCAGACTTTCTGGAAGCGACGATTCTCCAATGACACCACGCTCAGATGTAATGTCCCTCTCTGGTGGTGAAAAACGTCTTCAACACCTCCACCAATTCCTCCTCAATCTCAAGAAACCTTCTCTTGTACTTTCTGCTCCTCCTTATCCACAGGAGACGACACCTGTTCAGGCAGTTGGGGGTGGGACTCCAACTCACCGTCAGTCCTGTGTGCCCGATCCACTATCTCGCTCCACAAAACACCACGCCCTCCATCCGATGTTTGTTCCTCACCTGCCACCTTTGAAGCAGGGGCTGCGACGTCCACCACAGGTCCAGGCACATGTCTTCGCTTGTCACAGGTCGCCGCTATGTGATCATACTCACCACATAGGCGTGCGGCACGTACGTCGTTGTCCTGGGTACATTACCATTACCTGCGTCCTGAAATCTTGTAGAACCATAGGATGGTATTGGGTTGCCTCAAAGTCATTTTGAGGTTGAAAGAACCCTCTGGAAAACCAGCATAGGCTCCTGCCGCCCACGTACCATGTTGAGCATAATGCACCGTCCCATACTTCTCAAAAACTTTCCTTATATCCGCCTCGTCCGCCTCAAAGGGAACGTTGTGTAACTTGATCCACGTATAATACCGTGAAACATCTATCATTCTTACAGTGACAGCTGGTGTGACGTTAAGACTCACGTCCTGAAACCTTGTGACTAACGATTCATAAACCGTTGCTGATAGCAGTTTGACGAAAATTCGTTGTCCTCCGTTCAATGCTACACCATACAAGTCACTATCTTGTACGCCATATGTCTCCCAGATGATCTTTGGCAATAAGACTTGCGCAGAACTGGGCGTTATCGTTCCTCAATGCCTACAGTATTTATCCTTCGTCTCAGACTAACCGCCATCTTGACAATCACAGTGCACCTAAGTTGTTAGCCGAGGTGTGACAGCACCACTTCACACACGCAGCCAGGTAACTGACAAGGGCGCCTCACCTACAAACAGCAGAGGGGTGCAGAGCACTACCGCACTCTACCGTGGTCAGGCAGCGAATCTTGACGGCCACATTCAGTGAGCTTGCAGCATGGTGTTCGGCAAGCAGGATTAACCGAACCTACTTGCGGTGTGTCAATTGGTCTTGAAGGCGGTAGGATAGTTTCTCACCAGACCATCTTACGGTGTACTTCTACCCGGGCCCTTTGAGAGTATTTACAGGACTACCGGTGATGTCTGCGGACTCGCCGCCTACGCTGGTCAACTGTGGGCCAGAGTCATCGGATGCGTTTAGTGGGGCATTAAAGAAGAAAAGGTTGGAGTGTTACAGAATTTGGGCCAGGACCGTAGTGTGACCTTAGGGGAAATATGATGGAGTG
>NC_069471.1:3283216-3323216 GCF_026875155.1 Cherax quadricarinatus
CACAAAATTTACCATCATTTAAAAAAAAACTCCAAAAAAGTTGAAATCTTTCTATGATGGTAAAATATTTTGGATTATAAAAAAAATATATTTTTTGATCATTAAAATCTTTTCTATGATGGTTGAAATCTTTCTATGATGGAAAAATATTTTATATCATCATATACAAAAATTTACCATCATTTAAAAAAAATTTTCCAAAATGGTTGAAATCTTTCTATGATGGTAAAATATTTTGGATTATAAAAAAAATATATTTTTTGATCATTAAAATATTTTTCATGATGGTTGAAATCTTTCTATGATGGAAAAATATTTTATATCATTATACACAAAAATTTACCATCATTTAAGAAAAATTTCCAAAAAAGTTGAAATCTTTCTATGATGGTAAAATATTTTAGATTATAAAAAAAAATATATCTTTTAATCATTAAAATCTTTTCTATGATGGTTGAAATCTTTCTATGATGGAAAAATATTTTATATCATTATACACAAAAATTTACCATCATTTAAAAAAAATTTCCAAAATGGTTGAAATCTTTCTATGATGGTAAAATATTTTTGGTTATCAAAAAAATATGTTTTTTGATCATTAAAATCTTTTCCATGATTGTTGAAATCTTTTAAAAGATCAATGTTCTAAGACGTTTTTATAAGAAATTATAGTTATTTATATCAGGTAAGGTAACGGCGATGTAGGCGTCTGTTCTCAACCCGTGTATTTTTTGGAATTTTTTCCTTGTTTTTTATTGCTTTTTCTTTGCATTAAACATGTTATATACTCTAGACTGAATAAAATAGGCCATAATATGGCGAGAGTCCACCAGCAATTTTTCGATATAAGAGTTACTCCTGGTTTCCATGTATTGTTTGGTCTGTGAGTGATAGAAAACTATATTTTGAAGAGGATAACTGCACTAGAACATCAATTTACTTAGAAAACCACTGAAACAAACGCTATTTTCTCGAAAAAAAAAATTTTTTGGAGATGGCGGGCCGGCCGGCATTAAATTACACCATTATTAATGATTGTATTGAAATGATTTTCACTGACAATATAAAACATGGTAATAAGAAATATTAGATGAAACATGTTCCTCCAAAAGTCGTGTCAGATGGATTCTAACGGTTGGGATTGTCGGAAGTGCTATTTTAAGTAAGCCATGAATATACATGTTTTATATGCAGGTGTGTAATGGTGATTAGCATCATCAGTGGTATATAACAAGAACAATTTATTTTAGCAACAAACAATGAAATATATTTTTTTCATTAGGTTCAGTGATTCATTAATTATGTAAAAAAAACATATCATTTCAATTGAAAAATTTAATTCAGTTAATATATAATATGATTTTTAGGCTTATAAATATAAAACACTAAATACATTTTAGCAAAATAACCATATCAACATATTTTTTAGCTAAATTCACCATGCTATTGCTACTTAAGCCAAGATCGCAAGTTCTGCCTATTCGGCACGACATATATATATATATATATATATATTTATTTTATATATATTATATATATATATATATATATATATATATATATTTTATATATATATATATATATATATATATATATATATATACAGGTCCGCCATCACAAATCCGGCAATCAGTTATTCGGCACTAATTTTGGCTAGCATAATTTCAAATTTCCAGGGTTGCCACACCAACCTGCTGGTACTGTTTGGTGGCACTACTTGCTTCATAAGTCATTCCAATTTCTTTTCCTCCATTTATTGTTTCAACCTGCTTACTTTTAGCCCTAGCAATGGTTCCAATGAATAAAAGAAATGCTTCTCATTATGTAAAGCACCTACACAGTACATTATACATTAAAGATAAGGTGACTTTGAAGCCACTGTTGTTTGTCGTGAACTCAGTCTCATGAAGCAGGAGAATATGCTTTGTTATTATGCTAATATCAACACTACAGCTTATTTGCCTATCACAATTAATCTAATATGACATAATAAACAATATAAATAACATAAAACATGTTAAATACTCCAGAATGAATAATATTTGGCATAACACCGAGCAGTTCAACAGAGTTATGAAGAGGATATCGTAAACAAATACCATTCTCCTATCTTTGTCTTAGTGGCTTATATTAGAGAAAATGGAGTATAGCACAGGGCTAACTATGATATACACTCGTACTCCACCATAAACATGAAACAAAAAAGTTATTTTCTCTCTATAGATTATCACACATAGCAGCATATGTGTAGAGAACCTAGGATAACCCCAAAAAAGTGAATGTGGCTTATTTTTAGTACCTGGCTTAAGATAAAATAAGATAAGATTTCGTTCGGATTTTTAACCCCGGAGGGTTAGCCACCCAGGATAACCCAAGAAAGTCAGTGCGTCATCGAGGACTGTCTAACTTATTTCCATTGGGGTCCTCAAATCTTGTCCCCCAGGATGCGACCCACACCATTCGACTCACCCCCAGGAAACCTATTTGTGCTAGGTAAACGGGGAAATGGGGTGAAAGGAAACCCCATGTCAAAAAGGGTTTCCACCCGCCGGGGGGAATCAAACCCCGGGCCCTCCTTGTGTAAAGCGGGTTTTTAAACCCACCAGGCCCGGGGCCCAAATTGGGTTAGCCATATATAATTTTTGGTAAATTTTCGTAGGGAAAAATTTTTTCTAGGGGTGTTACCGTATGTACCTAAAACTTTTATACTTACCAGTAATCTCATTGGGAGACAAAACCTTATTTTTTTACCGTAGTCACCCTTTTGGGGGACATGTAAAAAAAACCCTTTCCCCACCCCTGGTCGCGGCAAGGGGTTTCCTTGGGACCTCACAATCTTTCCTATCTATCCGAAAACAGTTTGGTTTTGGTTTGCCCCTTTCAAGTACGGTGCCTTACAAAATTTAATTGTGGACTGTTTAGATTTTTATTAGTTTAGTGAAGGAAGGGGGGGGGGTTAGGATACAATGGATACATCCTAAAAGGAAAAACATTTGTCATAATCCCCCCATTACCAGATATTCTCGGGTTTGGTCATTTGGGATGTATTTGGGATCACTATAATTTTTCCAAAATTGCAACAAAACCTAAACGGCCAGCATCAGTCTGTTTTAACTAAAAAGGTTTAAATTAAACTGGGGTGATTGTTACTCCTTTTTTCCTCCTTTCCCCTTTCTCTTTTCCGAAGTCCGGGTTTACCCCGAGGGGGTTTTCTTATTCCGGCAGGAGAGGTTTTCCTTTGGGTTTTGGGTCCTGGTTTAAAATTTCGTGATTCCTTTAAAGTTCTTTTACCTCGGTTTCGAGTCACATGTTCACTCGGAGCGGGGCCGATCTTTTCCTTTCCCGATTCTCTTAATAAAAGTTATTTCCTGTTTTCTTTACCATTAACAAGACGATTCAAGGGTTTTTATAACTATTTTACCCATTAGGGGGTCACCCTTAAGGTTTGGGACCAATGGTGATGTTTAAACCCCAAGGGTTTTTTCCCTCGGGAACACAGTCCATGGTGACGCGCCAGTCCCCCGGGGGTCCTCCCCTTTTTCACTCATTTTCCCACTTTTTTTCGGTGGGTTCCCGAAAATCACTTTCCCCTCACCTCCACCAGGAACGTTACGACCCCCCCCCCTTCCTATTATGAATTTGGGGCCCCTATATTAATCCTTGGGGCCGCCGTGAATGCCAATTTTTTGGTTCCATGTTTTTCCCGGGCCCTCCTCACCACTTTTCAAAACACCCCCCTCCCCCATGGCCCGTGTCCCCCCAAAAAACCCCCCGCACTTTCCGCGCTGCGAAAAGGGGGAAACTCTTGGTTCTCCCCTATTGTCAAAAAACTTTTTGGATCATATCGAATTTTTAAACCCCCTATTAGGCACTTTTGTTCAGAAAATAAAAAATTTTTCCACTGCACCCGGGGCGGGGGTCGTTGCTGGACGATTTACATAATGTGGAGTAAAATTTTTTCCCATTTTCATGGCCACCGGGCTTGGGAACCCCAAATTGAATTTACATAATCTTTGATTAATTTTTTCCCAACCTTTTAAACCCCTCAGGTAGGGCCCACCCAAAGCACCCCAAAGCCTCCATGTTTTCTGGTTTTAAAAATTTTTCCCCTTTTTATTGTAAGGTATGAAAATAAGTCTATCCCTCTCGGGCTTTTTTTGTTGGGCTACGGGAATTTATGAGACTTTACAATAACAAGTTCTCTCAGTACCCCAAAGTCACCCCCAGAACATTACGGGAATATAGGCCCCCAACCCAGGGGCCTTCCTTTATTTTTAAACCCCTCAAAATGGAAAAATTTAGGGGTTCCATTTCTCAGGGGCATAAGCCTATGCTCCCTGGTTTAAATTTTATTGGGAATAGGGAAATTTATGAGCCCTTTAACAATTTGAAAGTTCTTCGGGTATCCAAGTCGCCCCAGCCATTACTGCTTTATAGGCCCCAAACTCCAGGGGCCACCCTTTTTATTGAACCCTCAAAAGGGAAACAAAATTTAGTTTTCCCAAATTTCCTCGGGGCATAAGCCTTTGTCCCGGTTAAATTAATTTATTGGCAAAAGGGAAATTAGAGTTTTTTATCAATGAAAGTCTCTTCAGTACCCCAATTTCCCCCCAACCCAACATTACTGCATATAAGTGCCAACCCCATGGCCACCCAAAATTTTTTTTGGGTTTAATTTGGGGTCGAGTTCCACGGAAGTCGCACCCAGAAAATTGCCCCGTTCAAAATTTTAAAACCCTTCAGGTATTTTTCCCTGAGAAAAAGGAATCATTTTGATTAAACCCTTTTTATATTTTTTCCCTATGCTGCCCCAGCTACAAAAATTTTAGACGGGGCCCAAATTCATTCCGATAGAAGAAAACTTTTTAGGGGGTTGGGCCCTTTTATGAGAAAGACCCCCGGGGACTGATTCATTTACTTTAGTCATTTTATGGGCGGTAGTCTGCCATATTTTACTGGCCCCGTACCAGGTTGAGGGATGACGCCGCAGGGGTTTTTGGGAAATTTTCCCCTTTTTATCCTAATTTTTACACCCAAGGGCAAAAAGGGGCTACCCAGCTAGGCCATCTTTATTGTCTTTTGCTGAAAATTTTTTCATCAGTCACTGTAGGTCGGGTTTTTTAACATTATAAATTATTGTCCCATTATTAAAAGGGAATCTATACAACCCTGCCCTTTAATTTGTTTGGTCCCTTTCCCCTTGTTGCATGATAGAAAACTGTTAAATTTTGGGTTTTTGGAAAACCCCTTTACATTTTGTTGTCTAGCATCTGAAAAAAATCGGTAAAGTTCTTTTTTCTTTCCCTTTAATATCCCAGGAATTATAGGCATTCCCAATTTTTAGTGAAAAGGGTTTTCCCCTGGCAGAAGGGGCCAGTCTCTTTTTTCCTTTGGGCCTGCCTCTTTTTTAACGGGGTTTTCCCCTTTTCTGGGTACTTACCCTCTTCCCTTTGATGTGGGGAAACCCAAATATTACTTTTTCTGATTGTTGGGTGCCTTTTTTAAAATCTTAACTTTTGTTTATTACCACGGGGATTTTTTTCCCCTTTTGGATTTGACAGATACTTCGGTTTTCATTATTTTGTTAACCTTTTTAAAATTTTTTGGGGTGGCTGGTCTGCAATTGAATTTTTTAATTCCCCCCGACCTAGTCTGTTTTCCCAGCCATACTCTGGGGGTTTTGGCAAACCCACCCTTTGCTTTTAATAGGTTGACCAACTGCCTGGCTTCCCCCCCTTTTAAAATTTTTATCAAACCTTTTCTTTTACAAGACGTTTTTTTCCCAATTGTAATTTTTTTTTTAAATTTTTTAAAAACTTTTTTTTCCCAAATTCCATCGCCCCAATTCTCCAGCAGATCTATTTCACAGTCTTTAAACCACAATTTGTACCTATAAAATTTTTACTCCTAAAAACCCTAAATAAACTTTAATTCATTAGGGTTCAGGTTTTTGTTCACTAAATAAAATTTTGCCTTCGCCCACTGGCTTTTAATAGCCTTTTAAAATGCTTTCTTTACTCTAAAATTCAGGGACTTGTCAGCCACTTTAAACTCCTTTAAAATCCGTAAATGGTTGGGAAAATTTTTTTAATCAACTGATTTTTAAAACTTAATTGGCCCCCTTTTTAAGAGAAATTCTTGCCTTTACTTTGTAAAAAACCCTGCCACATTTTGCTAGAAATTTAATTGGGGGGTTTAATTATCATCCTTTCAACGATCGATTAACTTGTGCCCCTTATAAAAATTCCCTTCAATCGGGGTTTTTTAAATTATTAAGAAATTTTTTAAATTTTTTTTTATGATTCCCACCCCGGTTGGGGAAGGACCAGGGGGCGGTATGGAAAATTTTTTGGGGTTTGTTTAAACCTGTATTTCCTCAACATTATTTTCCCTACCAGTAATTCATTGGGGGACAACCATATTGTTTACCGTAGTTAAACCCCGTGTAGAATGTGGGGAAAAATTAAAAAACCAAACCCTGGTCGCGGCAAGGGGTTTCCCTTCGACCTACAATCTTATCCTTATTTTCCACCCCCAGTATGGATTGGTAGCCCCACAAGTACGGTGTTATTTTTTTTTTCTGGCGGGATTGATTTTTTTGTTTACTGAATAAAGGGGGGGGGGAGGTTTCACATGGTCATCCACCCAGGAAAAACATTTGTACAAAAATCCCACCATTTACCAGATGTTTTCGGGGTGGTCACTTGATGTAGTGGATCTTTTCCAAAAACCTACCCCAATTAAAACATCCCCTAACGGGCCCAAGCATCGGTCGTTTTAACTAAAAAGGTTACTTAACGTGCGTGTTTGGGATGCTCCTTTTTTTCCCCCCATTCCCCACTCATTTCGAAGTCCTGCTATCCAAACCCGGTTCTTTTTCCCGGGCCCCAAAACAAAGGGTATCCGTCGGTTTGTCCCCGGTTTGGAAGTGTGTTTCCATAATGTTCATTTTCCCGGTACGATTTCCACTTTCACTGGGAAAGAGGCCGATTTTATTTCACATCCCGCATTCTTTAAAATCAATGTTATTATAAATGATTACATTCCCTTTTCCAAGAGTTTCAAGTCTCAAAAATTTATTTACAATTGGGGGTCCCCCAATTAAGATCTGAGGCTGTTTGAGGATGTTTAAACCCCAAAGGGTTTAATTTTCCCCGGGACACAGTCCGGGTTTGGTTTGCCAGTCACCCAGTCCTACCCTTATTACCCCTTTTTTTCCACTTTATTACGGTGGTCCAGTAAATCATTTTCCCCTCACTCCCCCAACCAGGAACATTTACTCCCATTTTCCTATTATGAAATGGGCCTAAAATTAACCCCTTAGGCCCCCGGGTTTTTGAATGCCAATTTGGGGTTTCCCAAATGCTTTCCCAGCCCCCTCACCACATTCGAAACCTCCCCCCTCCCCCAGGGGGCCCGGGCGCCCCAGCCCCCACAAAATCCTTTGCATACGAAAAGGGGAAAACTTTTTGGTTCTCCCCTATTTTTCAAATAATTTTGGACTCATTTGGGCCATTAAACACCTATTAGCGCTATAGCTTCGGGAAAATCAAAAATTTTCCAAAATTTCGATTCCCAGCCGGGGTTTGAAACTTTAGGGGTGTTTCTTTACACCTGTTCCCCTTGTTTCCCATCGAAAATGGGTCCCTGGGTTTTTTGGGGGTGGGATTTGTGGGGGGGTTGTTACCCGGGGGAAAATGACCTAATTTTCTTGAAATACTCAGATAAAAAGTGCCTTTCTTTCAGTATTTTGCCCCCCAAACGGGGATGTCAGTGGGCCCTTGATACCTTTTTAAATTTAAATATATTTAAATTAAAGATATTTTTAAATTTTATTATTTATTATTGTTATTTTCTCAGTTTTTTTGTTGGGTTATTTATTAAAACTTGGGCAATGGGGGGAGGGAAAAGATATTTTCAAGGTACCCCAAAAATAAAGGGGAAATGGGCCCTTTTAAAATAGGGGGAGTTCATTTTCTCACCCCAATTAGCGGGAGCTTAGCGGAATGTTTTTTTTAAGGGTTTTGTTATGGTTATTTTCTCTTTTTTTCCGGTCTCATTTGATAGAATGAAAGTTTATTACAAAAATAAAATATGATTTTGATTTGTTTTTCATGACGAAAAGTCCCTTTAAAATTTTGGGCCCTCACGTAGCGAAAAGTTCTTTTCTTTAGCAAAGCCCAAGATTTAAAAAAAATGACGTAAACCGCCCCTTTACCTGTCCGCCTGCCAGTGAAAATTTCCCGTACTGATTTAAAAAATGGATTGATTTTTTTTATCAATTATTAAAAATTAATGCAGTAGTCTGAAATAACAGAAAATCTTCTATTTTTTGTAAAAAAAAAAATTTCCCAAAATTGGAAAGGGCAAGATTTAATATAAGAGGGGCCTTGTAGCCTTGACTAATGAACAAAAGGAAAAATGTTTTTTTTTAATGTCTACTTTGTTTATTTGGATCCTATTTTGAAATTGGAATTTGTTGAAATTTGGTAAAATTGGCCAAATTGCCAATTTCTGACCCCCTTTTTGGGTATTTTGAAATAAGTAAAGGGCGGTTTCTTTACTCCGTTGACGGGATAGAAAAAATTAATTTTATTCAGGTATAAAAAAAAATACAGTTACATGGTTTACATAAATAGCAGTGTAGTATAGAGAACCTGGGATAACCAAAAAAGTCGGGGACAAAGTGTTTTTATTTCCAGTACCTCCCTTGAGTTTTTGCCATTATGTTTTTTGGGGAAAATTTTTTTTTTCTCTGTTGTTTTTGGGCTATCCATTGAAATTTGGGGCAATGTAGGGATGGAAAGATGTTTTAAGTTCAACAAAAATAAAAAAGACGGACGGTAAGAAGGGGAGTTAAACTTTTTCCCATTAGTTTGCCTCTTTTGGTATTTTTTTGGTATGGTTTTTAGGGGTTTGTTTTTCACTTTTTTTGGATTTATTTGATAGAAGGGAAGATTTTTTTTACAGAAATGACATGTTTTTTTGTTTTGCTTTCATGATGAAAAGTATTTGGGAAATTGATTTTAAAAAGGTAGGGGGAAATGTTCGTTTTTGTTGATGTTCAATGAACGTTTTAATTTCAATTTTGGTTTTAATTTTTTTTAATTTTGTTTTTAAAAATTTAACCACTCTTTTTAATTTGGAAAACCAGTTTCCAGACACTACAGTTTGGCAATGATCCCGGTTTTGTGATGGAAAAACCTGTACAAAACGGGGAAATTTGAATAAAATTTTGTTTTAAGGGGGTCCACACCCCCAAATATGCCCTTTGAATGGTGGATAAAACATCTAGGGGGGCTTTTTTGAAACCATTTTTTAAGGTTTGGTGGGGTTTCTAGTAGCCCAAAAAGCGTCATGCATTTTTTTTACCATGAGGGGGGCCCAAAAACGTATCATTTCAACTCTTTGCTAGTGCAGGGTATAAAATATATATGCAGTTTTATATTTATAAAATATATTTTATATATTTTTATATATATATTTTTATATATATTATATATATATTTTTTAAAATATTTATATATGTAATAAAATCACTAGCCAAGGACCCATGCTGCTTTGGCCTGCCTCATGGTGGGTTTGGAAATCTTGTTTCCCAAATCCACGGGGACCATCAACCCTTTTAAGGGTTTTTCAGGAAATTCTAGGGGAAAATTGAATTTTGTACCCCCTATAAAAGGGGACATATTTGGGTTTGTGGATCAAGGGCATCATAAGGGGGGAAAGGGAGGCGGCTGCGCCGGGTGACAACTTTTTAATTTGGGTGGATAAATTTAAACCCCTCTAAAGAAGGTGACATTGTCCCCAAAAAAACAGGCGGGCACCAAATGTAAGAGAAAAACCCTTCATTTCTTTATAGCCTATTATAATTAAAAAAGTACAAATAGGTCATTGGGGGGAAAACTTTGATTTTTGATGATGTGATAGGGATTTTGAAAAATTGTGGGCCCAAGGTTTAATAAGATCACTTTTTCACTGAAAATTTTTTACTTGTTACCCAAGGTTTCAAAAAAAAGATACATTCACTGAGGTTTTTTACATTTTACTCAAGGTCAAATTTGGGAAAACAAATTTTTTTCTCTGATATTGTAATGTTTTTTTTTATTTTTCAATTTTTTTTTTTTGTTTTGAAATTTTTCCCTATTATTATTAACCTTTGGCCCGATTCCCCCCAAAAGGCGGGGTTTGGCCCCGGAAAAAAAAAAAACTTTCACCATCTTTCATCCATCACTGTTTTTTCCGGGGGGTTTTGTTTTACACTTCACTTTAAAAAATTGAAACCATTGACACCCCTTTTTCGGGGGCGGGCACTGTACTTCCCATTTTCTGGGGACTAAAAAGTCGGGGCCGGGCCCGGGTTTCCCGGGAACCCCTTCCCACAAAGGGTTTACTTGTTACACTCCAAAGCACATCAAGTTTAAAAAAACCCATTTGTCCCCCATTCACTCCTACAAAACTTGTCACGCTTTGGCTCGCTAAAAGCCCAAACCCCCCTCACACCAAAACCTCCTTTAGCCCTCCTTAAACCCTTTCCCCCCTTCACCACTACCTCCCTTTTCCTTCCATTTCAAAATGATAAACTCTTAAAGTCTTTCTGTTTAAAATCCTTTCTATTTCTTTATCCGAACCCTGGGCCCCCCTTTCCCTCACCCCTTTGGACAACAGTTTTGGCAATCCGCACCTCCTCCTAATTTCCCAAAAACACGTTTTCTCTTCTTTTATATTACACCAAACAATGCCCTCAAACTTGACATCCCCCCACTGCCTCCAGCCTTCCCCTCGCTGCAAACATTCACCCACCCATGCTTGAAACCCATACGTAGTTTTGGGTAAAAACTATGCTCTTTTCTTTCCCACCTTTGCTTCAAGGGAAAAAGTTCTTTGTCCCCAAACAGATCCAAAGTCCCAACCGCTCACCCTTTTCCCCTCATAAATTTTATGATTCTTTGTCCTTTCATAGCCCCATCCCACTGAAAAGTCCACCCCAAATATCTAAATTCATTCCCTCCTCCATACTTCCCCCTTAAAACCCGGATATCCAATCTTTCATACCTAATCTTTTTTTTTGCCCTTTCAAAAACCTTACTCTTTCCTGTAAAAATTTTTAAATTTTTCTTCTTTTTCATCCCCTCCAAATTTTCACCCCCCAACCACTGCAACTTTTCTTCAAAATTCCCCCAAAGAGACAGTGTAACAGAAAAAGAGAAATTGTTAAAAACCCCCCATTTTTATCTTTTAAACTCCCACTGTTTTCCCAAGCCCCTCGCATTTATTCTCTTAAAAACCCCATTTTTAAAAAATATTTTAAACCCCCCAGGTGACATCAAAAATTTTTGGTGAAAGGGCCTACTTTTACTTGGAAATAATCCCCTCTTTCCAAACATCCCCTTAAATTGGAGCCCCCTTTTTCCCCCTTTTTAAAAACTTTCATGTTTTTTGAAAACCTACCTCCATCCTTTACTTTTTCTGAAAATCGGCCACATTGCCCCTCTATCCACCCTTTTCTGTGTTTTTTCCCCTAACCAAAAGGGCCACAAAACCTCTTTAGCCCTTTTCTAAATTCTGTTTTACCCTTTTATGTTTCACTGTAAGCACCTGGTCTTTCAGGGCCCCCCCACCTTTCCTTTAAAACCTCCTTGTTCATTGTATCCTTAAATTTTCCCTTTTTACTTTTGTTCTTTCAAAAATAACTTTACCAACCCCTTTAAAAAAGTATATCAACCCGACTTATCCCCCATTTTTTTGCAAATCCTTTTGTCCCCCTTTTTCCCTTTTTTCAAAAGGAACTATGATTTCTCTCTGCCAAACCCCTGGGACCCTTTCCCCCTTCCCTAATTTTTTTACCCTTTGGGGTTTCGACCGTACCCAGTATGGGGTTGAACCCCGGGTTTTCGACGGGACTAATTTCGCCTAAATTCTAGGGGCCCTAAAACTAGTGGGGGAGAAAGCTGGCAGGGGCCCACATAAGGATGAATGGGTCCCATGTGGTCAGTGTGACGTATAAATACATCCTGCGCCCCCACAGGCATAATGAGAAAAAAAAAAAAAATTTGACGTTTTTTTGGAATAAAAAAAGCGATTTTGCACTGTATTTTCGTTTTTTGGGTATTTATTGTTGTATTCTAGGGTTTTTGGTCCCCATTTTTTTAGAATGGAAGGGGCATTTTTACAAAAAAATTGAGATTTATTTTACTGGTTTTTCAATGAAAAGTACTTTGAAATTGAGCTCAAAAGTAGCAGGGAAATTTTTCGATTTTTTCCAAAATTCAAAAGGAAAAAAATAAACCAAGCTCCCTTTTCCGTTTAACTGGTGGTTTAAAATTCTTTCACAAGTACCCAAAATTAAATTTTTTACCCCTTTTTTACACTTTTTGCCTAGTCTGCTTTAAAAGTAAAAACTTCTATTTTTTTTTGGGAATAAAAAAATTTAAAGTGGGAAGGGAAAAAAAAGTTTTTAAGGCGGGCCTTGGGGACCCTTGGGCTAATGAACAGAGGAAAAAAGTCATTTTAGCGCCCGGGGGTGTCTTTTTTGTGTAATTTTGGAACCCCATTTTGGAAAAATTTGGGATTTTTTTAAAATTTTTGTGTGAAATTGGCAAAAATGCTAAATTTGGGCCAAATTTTACTGGATAGGTTTAAAATTTATAAATGGGTGGTTTTTTCCCCTCATTCGGTCGAAAAATGGAGGGTTTAAACCCAAATATTCATGTTTTTTGTTTGATTGTAAGTGTAAAATTTGGGCCCAAAAAGGGGGCTCAATGGGGCAAGATGCCTTTTTCCCTAAACATCGCTGAGACCGCTAACCCTTGCGGAAAAGCATAATTCCGTAAGTTCTCCACATATTTTAAAAATTTTGGTGTCTTTTTGATGGGAAAAGATTCTCTATCTTTTCATAAGAAAAAAATTTTTTTTTTTTTTTTAAATTTTCCCACCCCCCGAACGAGTCTCGGGAAGAGGGCCTGTCGACCTTTCAAGGGGGTTTAAAAAATTGCACTAAAAACCCTCCCAAACCCATATCCCCACCGCTTTTAAAATTTTCTTTCTTTATCCTATCAATCCCGCTGCCCTTTTTCCCCCCCTTTTATTTTTCCTCCCGCCCCACGAAATTTTCCCCCCACTCACAACTGGGTCTTTTCCCCACTTTCCCAAAAAAGGGGGTGTTTTTTTCCCCCTTGCCCTTTACACGAATCCCCTGTTCCCTATCTTCATCAATTTTTCAAAATTCCTCAAAATATTCCCCCCATCTTTTCCTTTTCCCTCTAACTCTCCTTTTTTAACTCTCCCCTCCCTTCCCTATTTTTAACTGACAAAAACCATTTTGGGTTTTCTAGGTTCCTTTTAAATTGTTAAAACCACTCCAAAAAATTTTTCTTATTTTCAACCAAAATTTGTTTATAACATCTCACCCACTCTTCTTTTTCTTCTTTTTACTTGCTTAAACCCCTCTCCCAAAAATCCCCTCTTTTTCTCCATTACTCTTCCCCCCTTTCATCACTTCTACTTTGTAAAAAAATTCCAAAATTTACTTTTTCTCCCTTAATACTCTCTTTCATCTTTAAACCCCCAATCCCTCTTCCCCCCCCTCACCCCACTTTCCTGTAACCACAAACTTCTGTGAACACTCTTTAAAACTTTCATTTATGAAAAATTCCCGTTTGGGAGGGTTCGGTTTACATCGTTAAAGTACAAAATTTTGTGGAGAAGTGTGCCATAATAGTTTGAATATTATAGTTGTTAAAAAATAAATTTTTTAATTGATAATGTGCATTTGGGGGTACTGTAAAGTACCCCTAACTGTTTTAAATTTTAAAGAAATTTGTTAAGGGTTTATTTTCCAAAAGGGTGTTTGGGGTTTCGCGGAAGGGAAGCGTGGGTTTTTGAGGAGTTCCCCCTGATGTTTGGATGGCGGGTAGAGGGGTGGCGTCGGGAAAATGTGTGTATTTAAGATAAGTTTGTGTTGGGCACTCATTTTGTTTTTTCCCCTCAAGCCATTGGCTTTATATGGCTTACCTGTTTGTTCCCCAGGCTTGACTGGTCAGGGTTTTCTGTGGGGTGAGTTTAGGAAAAAAAGAAAGGGTTTGTAGTGTAATGACGGCCTAATGCTGACGAAAGCCCAGGGGTTAGGTGGCTGAACCTCCCGCCGCTGTTTTTTGTTTTCCTTAAATTTGGGTCGTTTGGTTAAGGTTTTTCTGTTATGTTAAAGTTATGTTATGGTGACTAAAAAGATATATTTTCCTAAATTGGGTTTTTTTCCTAAAACCCTCGGTTTTCCCCCCCCCTTTAAGTACACATTCCAAATTTAGCACTTTTGTTTTGATGGGATAGCCCGGGGTTTGGGCCCCCTTTGGGGTTGGATTTTGGTAACTTTTACCCTTTTCCCTTAAAACCAAAGGGTCAAGCCCCCAAACCCATCCGCATTTCTGTTAACATGGGGGCCGTTTTATGGGGAGAATTTTCAAAAATTTTTTAGGTAATTCAAGTTTGCAAACCCGGAAAGTCAATAATATTCTTTACTGGGGGTTTGGGCTGAGGAAGAAATTTACTATAACACTCAAAATAAAATAAAAATTTACCTTTGTTTTCAATTTTTGCTGGTTTTTAGGGTGGTTTTTTTTTAATTAATACCCCGTGAATAATTTACCTTTGTTTGCAATATTGCTGGGTTTTTTGGGGGGTTATTTTTTAAATTTTTTACCTTTTGAATAATTTTTGTGTTTAACAAATTTCTAGTTTTTAGGGTGTTATTTTTAAAATTAAAACCCTGTGGAAAAATTTACCTTTGTTTGCAATTTGCGGGGTTTTTTGGGGAGTCATTATTAATTAATAAAACCCGGGAATAATTTTTGTGTGAAAAATTTCTTGTTTTTAGGGTTTTTTATTATTAATTTTTTACCCCGTGAATAATTTACCTTTTCTGTTAAATTGCGGTTTTAAGGTGGTTTTATTAATTAATACCTTTTAAATCCCTTTTTTTCCTTTTTTGTTTCGTATTGTTGATTTTTAGGGTTTTATTAAAACTTTTATTTTGTGGGTTTTAATTTTCCCCTTTCAGGTTCACTCTTGGGATTTTTAGGGGGTTAGCTCACCTAAATTTTGGAAAAAAATTTTCCTTTGCAGGTTTCCCGTAGCTCTTTTTTTTTTTTCTTTCCAGGATTTTTTTTTTTGTGTGCAATCCCGTTTAATTTGGGGAGTCCAGACAAATCCTTGTGAATATTCTATTTTGTATATGTACCCTTTCTGTGTGTTTTTTTATTTTTAATCATAAGTTCTGTGGTGGTAGTAGATTTGGTGCTATTATTTCCCCAAAAAGGCTGACCCCTGGTGAAAATTTGAGGATTTTAATGCATTTTGAAGGGGACATTTAATCAAATCCCCTTTAAAGGGGGCCCGGGAAAAGGGAAACAGTAATTTTACAAAAGAAATTTAAACCTAGTTGCGAAGAAAAGGGGCGGGTTTTTAAGGGGTTGAAAAATTTTTAAAGATCCGGAACAGAGAGCCTTAGAAGGGGCTTTGGGCCCCAAAAGAGCTAAAGAGAGGCAGGGTTGGGTTTTTCACCAAAACACAGGGCACATGGGTAAGGGTGTTTTTTTTATTTGGGTAAAGCCATTAAAAATTTTTGCCCCAAATTTCCCAGGAAAGGCCCCGGGGCCAGTTTTTTTTGTTATTTGAAAAAATACGGCCCCAAAACCCAAGTTTTGGGCCCGGGAAAAGGGAAAGGGCGGACATTAGCAAGAAAAACCCAAATTTGTTGGTAAAGGGTTTTCAGGCTAAATTTTTTTTCTTTTTAAAAAAGGATTGCCTTTTCTGATTATCATAAGCTAAAAGAGGTAGTTTTTTCTGGCCTTTTCAAAAGTTGCGGAAAGGGACAGGCAGAAAATTTTTGAGACTTAAATTTTTTTAGTCAGGCAAGGGCTTTTGGGAGAATATGGTAAGGAGAAAATGTCACTTCTAAATAGGTGGTGTCGCTCAAAGGGGGGGTGGTAGGCAATTTTGAAGGGGTTTTTTACCTTTAAATTTTTTTAGGGGGATCTTTTGGGAAATGTTTCCCTTTTGCCTTTTGGCATATCTTGAGGGAAGGATTTGATGATTTTTAAAAATTTCTTTTGAGCTGGGTGACGATTTTTTGCTAACCAAAAAATTTTTGTGTTCCACACCCCCCCATATAATAATGGTTTTTTTTTCTCCCCACCAATAGGGAAAAAAGAAAAAATTTTAGAAGTTTAAGCCACCCATTTTTTCAGGCCCAAATTTTAAACCCCAAGAGTTTTAATTTTTCCCCCAAATTTTCCCGTAAACCCCCTCGAGGAGGTTTTAAGTCAGCTGTTCAGGTCCAGGGTACAAGGAAAAGGGGGGGGAAGAATTAGTTCCCCGGGAAACCAAGGGGTCCAAACTAGGTCAAAAGGGCAGGGGGCCCTTTTTAAAAACCTTTTACTGTACTTTTTGTCTTAAAAAAGGGCCATCTGCAGCCTTTTTGCAAGAAGATGCATAGAGATCAGGCGCTTGGGTGGAGTTTTTTCAGGTTGATACACCAGGTACCCACACGGTAGTAATATTGAGCACCCTCCGGGGGTTTTAGGTAAATCAGCAGGTTGGACCTCGGGGGAAAGGGCTTTTCAAGCAAGCCCCCAAGGTTTACACCAAAATGAAGGTTTGGGTAACAGGTGTTTTGTCTTGAGAGGGGCACTGGGGCACATACACTTTTCTTCGTAGGGGATACTGCCCCCGTGCGGATGGAACATACAATGGGTTTGGGGTTTTTCTCAAAAAAAATTACAGGATGCCCTGTCAAAAGGGCTCCAGTGACAAAGGGTTTTGGGTTTGGGGTCTTGGGATACCGTTTGGGTTTTTAGCTGTAGGTTTTCACAGGGATTTTACCTTGGGCAGGGGGTTGACCTATCTTAGGCAAAAAGTTAGGGTTGTCTTTGGAAGTGGGAACCTTGGTTTGGAGGGGCCCCCCTCACAGAGTTTTGGGATGCTGAAAAATGGGTCCATTTTTAAACCCCCCTGAGGTAAAAGGTTTCCGAATTTTGAAATGTCAGCAGGCCTGGCATGATGTAGGGCCTGGGGGGGAAATGGTTCCTTGATGGAAATGAAGTGTTTATTTATTTGAAAACTGTTTTGATCCAGCGAGAGTCGGTGGACGTTGAGTTTTACTGGTCTCACACTTTGTGGTACCTTGGGAAAAAAATGCCCCCCCTTTACTGCCCCCAGGTACAGTTAAAAAAAAAGGGTTTTTTCTCCTCTTTATGAACTACATGCCCAAAAAGTGTGAATGAACAGTGGGTGGGCATTGCTTCCCCTGACCTTTTGTTTTCCCAAAGGTCCACCCCTATTTGTTTCTTTTTATCTCTGTGCATGTACCTTTCGTATGCCTTTAAAATCTCAAATTCGTTTTGTGTAATCCTGAGTTTTCCCACCCCGGGTTTTGCAAAAAAGAAAACCCGAGGTTGGGTCAGTCTTGTTTTCCCGGGTTTGGGGGAGAAATAATTTCCACGGCTGCTTCTCAGCCAAAAAAAAGAGGCCCCCAAAGAAGTTATACCTCCATAGAAAAGGAGGCTCTTGCTTTAGTTTTTGGCCCGTGCAAACCCTTTTGGGTGCATATATCATCATCAGTTTACCCAAAAACTGTTTTTTAGTGACCCTATTCCTTTAGTTTTCCTTCCCCTTAAAGAGGCCCCAATCAGAGGGCTTACAAAGGGGGGCTTTTTTTCTCCCCAACCCTTTTAATTTGTGATTTAATTTTGTGAAGCGAGCAGAGAATGGGTTGAATACCTTTTTGTGTTTAAAGTGACGTTTTAGTGTATAGTTCACTTTTCTATTCTTATTTTGCAGTGATTTTTGGTAAACGAGTAGATGGAACCCCGAACCACCCAAAAGGGGAAGGGCAGGGTTGGGGCTGGGCCCGGAGGTATCAGGTTCCCCAGTGTGTGTGTATTTGGGGGGTGTAAAATCAAAAAAGGCCCTTTCCTAGGTAAGTATGCTACGTTTTATAGGTGTTGGTGGCATTTTCCTCGCCTCTGGGTTTTTTGTTGGTATAGGGGGGCTGTTGGAAATAAGTTTTTTGTGGGAAAAGTGGTCTTTGGGGGGTGAGCCCTCCACGGGGTTTTGGGGCTTTTCTTTTGATCCGAGGGGTTTTGGTTTTTCCAGGACTCTTTTTTTAATTTTTTTCCCTTTTTTGGGTCCCACTGGGGGAACTCCAGGGTCCTTGGAATGACTATAGGTGGCAGCCTGGGAGGTCCACCTTTTGGGGGGCTTTAGTGTGCTCCAGGGTTTTATGGCGCAGTTCCCAACAAGATTTTTAAGAACCCTAAGAACGAAGGAAAACCCGCAGAAAGGGCCAAATGGGCCCCTGCGAGGCGGTCCAAGATCCTACCGGGTTAAAACCAATGCACCCACCCGTTGTTTTTGGGGGCCCGATATTTTCCCCTCTCCGATTCTCACAGAGGTGGTGTCATGGAGAACCCCTTTTTTTTTACTAAAAATTTCCCGTGAATGGGGGGGGATAATTTTGGTTTTTGTTTTCTCGGGAGAAATTTAAAAATGTAACATCTGTTTTTCTTTTCATTGAACTCCTGGAAAAAGTACCCCCCTGTTTAAAAGTTTTTTTTTTGGGGGCACCTACAGTTTGGTCGCCTTGCAAAAAAAACTAAAATTTTGTGTTTTTGTCATAAAAAAGGCATTTCCCCGGGGCAATTTTGTACAAAGTTTAAATTGCTTTTTTATAAGTTTTTCTTGATGTAATTTAGGTAAATGAAAACAATGCCCGTGCCTGGCCA
This sequence comes from Cherax quadricarinatus, assembly GCF_026875155.1. Lineage (NCBI taxonomy): Eukaryota > Metazoa > Arthropoda > Malacostraca > Decapoda > Parastacidae > Cherax > Cherax quadricarinatus. The sequence continues at coordinate 3,301,996 of NC_069471.1, forward strand.
GGCTGTGTTGGGAATGGTGCCTTTTTTAAAACGCTGTCTAAGAGTGTGAAAGTGGCTCGTTGGGCATAGAAAATTGATCACTTTTATGGGTTTAACAAGTTTATATGGGCTGCAGTCAGTACCCCGTTTTTTAAAAATTGATATTTTTTAGTACCAAAAGACCGGTGATTGTATGGTGGGGCCCTTCCCCAGTTATCATTTTGCCGTTTTCCCAGACCTTAATGTGGGGTTTATTTTTTTTTTTTTTCTTTTTTTTTTTCCCCCAAACCCCCGTGTCCGTAGGGACCATGTAGCAGAAGTGAGACCTATGGTTTTGGGGGGGGGGGGGGGTGTTTGCAGGGTTCTGCCCCTGACAAGTAATGTACATATTTGTGGGGGAAATGTGCCCCTAATAGTATGATTTTTATTGATGCAAAAAATAATTTTATAATTGATAATGTGCATTTGGGGGAAAGTAAAATACTCTAAAATGTAAATTTTAAAGAAAATTTTGGGTTTAAAGATTTTTTTCCCCCGGATGTTTGGGGACGTGGGGAAGCGTGGTTTTTTGGGGGGGGAAATCACGTGAAGTTAGGATGGTGTGTAGAGGGGTGGGTCGGAGTTTCTGTGTATTTAAGATAAGTTTGTAGTTGTGCAAATTTTTTTTTATCCAACCCCCAGCCATAGGTTTCTTTTGGCTTACTGTATGTTCCCCAGGTCTGACCTGGTCAGGGAGCTGTTTGGGGTGATTGAAAGGGAAAAATTGAAATGAGGGTTTTTTGTGTAAGACGGGCCCACACTGATGAAACCTTGTGGTTTTATGGTGGTGGAAACCCCCCAGCCAGTGTTGTGGTTCCCTCCCTTTGGGCCGTTTTTGGATTTTAAGGGTTTTTTTGGTTTTGTTATGTTATGGGGACAAAAAGAAAATATTTTCCTAATTGGGGGTTTTTTCCTTTAAACCCCCTTTTTACCCCAAACCCCTTGAAAATAAAACCCTACCGTTTAGGCTTTCTGTTTGGGCTGGGGGTAGCCCTGGGGCCGGTTTGGGCCCTTTAGATGTGTGTTTTAATTTACCCTTTTCCCTTAGACCAGGCTCAAAACCCCCCCGCTATCCCCCATTTTTGGGAAACAATTCCCCCTACCCCTTCGACCCCCTTTCCTTTTGCTTCATTTGCCCATCTATCCTCCAATAGTTGTTTATAATTTTTATCCTAACTGCCCCCCTCTTTTATTTTATAAACCCTTTTACCTCTCTCTTCCCCGAAGCTTCTATTCCCTTTTATCCCATCTACCCTTTTACTCTCCGTGAAATTTCAAAATAAAAGTGATCAGATATTTTGTGGCCCCTCTATAAACTTTCACCCCTTTAAATCTACTCAAAAGTCTTTTATCCCAAAAAAAATAATCCAAAAAACTACTGTTTATTTTGCCCCACATCATGTCTTTTATACTTATTTACCCTTTTTTTTAAAATAAAGGTATTTCCTATAACTAAACCCCTTTCTATACAAAGTTCAATCAAAGGGCTCCAATTATCATTTAACCTGGACCCCAAACTTACCTACCACCACCTCTCTAAAAGTTTCTCCTACTTTAGCATTCAGGTCCCCTACCACAATTACCCCCTCTCTTGGTTCAAAGGTTCCTATACATTCACTTAACATCTCCCAAAATCTCTCTCTTTCCACCTACATTCCTCTCTTTTTCAGGTGCATTACACGCTTATTATGACCACTTTCACATTCAACCTTTATTTTCACCATATAATCCTTGAATTTACACATTCATATTCTCTTTTCTCCTTCCATAACTGATCTTTCAAAATTATTGCTACCTCTTTCTTAATTCTAACTCTCTCAGATACTCCAGATTTAATCCCATTTATTTCTCCCCACCGAAACTCCCCTACCCCATTCAGCTTTGTTTCGCTTAGGGCCAGGACATCCAACTTCTTTTCATTCATAACATCAGCAATCATCAGTTTCTTGTCATCTGCACTACATCCACGCACATTCAAGCATCCCAGTTTTATAAAGTTTTTCCTCTCTGTTTTAGTAAATGTTTACAGGAGAAGGGGTTACTAGCCCATTGCTCCCAGCATCTTAGTCGCCTCATACGACACGCATGGCTTATAGAGGAAACATTCTTCTCCACTTCCTCATGGAAAATAGAAGAAATAAAGAAGAAGAGCTATTTAGAAAAAAGAGAAAAAACCTAGATGTATGTATATATTTATATGCATGTGCATGTCTGTGAAGTGTGACCAAACTGTAAGTAGGAGTAGCAAGATATCCCTGTTGTCTAGCGTGTTTATGAGACAAAAAAAGACCAGTAATCGTACCATCATGTAAAAAGGTAACAGGTTTCTGTTTCACAATCATCTGGCAGGACGGTAGTACATCCCTGGGTGGCCACTGTCTACCAACCTACTACCTAGAGTAGGTGGTTTTGTAATTGTTGAAGATAAATAAAGGTAGGATCTGTTGGCTGACTCAAAGTGGCATTTGAGTTTATGTTTCATCAATATTACTACAATTATTTATTTTATCATTAATAAAGTTGAGAAGTATTCTCCTGTTCAGTTAATGGCCATTAAACGTTCTCATTGCTAAACATGGAGTTTACCCCCCATTCCCCCACCCTCAAATTTCATGGGTGTGACACATAGATGCTGCCCTGGGTGGCACCAGAGATTCTGCCCCGGGTGACACCAACTCTTGCAATGCCTCTGGTGTGGATGACTCTAGGCTAATTTCATTCTAGTCCCTTTTTGGTGTACTAGTATGAGCAGTATTTTTAAATTATTGTGCCCACGAATGAGTGGTATTGATCAATAACAACACTGCACTAGCCAAGGACTCGAACCCATGCTGCATTGGCCAGCCTCATGGTGGGCAAAAACTCATGACACCCTAATCCTCTGGACAATACAATTCTTAAGAGTAGCATATCCAGGGGAACTGAATGTTGTACTCGCTATCCAAAGACATACAATGGTGTGGATGACTCTAGGCTAATTTCATTCTAGTTCCTGTTTGGTGTACTAGTACAACGAGCAGTATTTTTTCATTAATGTGCCCACGAACGTGTGTAGTGTTGTTACTGATCAGCACCATGCAGACTCATTCTCTTAGATGAAGGCCTACCTGTCTTCTTGCACTAAATTTGAGGCCACTAGGTCTATGGTTCAGACCCTGGCTTGAAGGCTGTAGATCTAAGGCACAAACCCTGAAAGGGTTAACTATATAAAGATGAATGAAAATTATGATGATAATCAAGACTTCATTCTCTAATAGTTATACATAATAGAATCATACATAATGCAGCTATATGTAAAACATATGTAATGCAGGTATACAAAAAGGGAAACTAACAATTTTTTAGGTAACAACATTCTTAATTTTTGTAAAAAAACTTGTGTGTATATAATATTGTATTAAAAGCCTCTCCCCACATAGTGCGAAAAAATTTTTTACCAAAGACTTGACTTACAAAGGGTCTCTAATAATATTTTACCTAAATAATGTATATTAGATGTTTTCCCTTTATTTCTTTATTCTTATACAGTACACTACGTAAAAAACATTAAAAATATAAAAAGAATGTTAGATTGTGTAAGTGACAGTAAAAACAATAAAAAAAAGAGGCTGACACAAACCCACTCCCATTATAAATCCTCCTTGTTTAGTGATGAATTTTTTAAAATGGGGTTCAGGGGGCAAACTCTATCTTTAAAAGTGAGGAGAAGCTGTATTATACAGAGTGGCAGTTAGGGGGTTCTTGAAAATGCCGTGTTAGGTAAAACCGTGTAAAGTGAACTAAGAACTTAGGGGGAAAATGAGCAAATTTCCATGTAGCCCCAAAAAAGCAAAAACTTTTTGTTTTTTTAAATTAGGAATTGTGATTTTAAAATAAGCCATATAGTGATTTGCGAAATTATTCGAAGTATTTCCCCCTGTCTCCAAAAACAAACTCGTCCATCGCCGACACCCCCTTTCCCCCCTCATAAATGATGTTTTTATTATTTTAGAGTATATATCGGGTTTGTAATTATTTTTTTTTTATTATGTTTTTTTTCGAAAAAAAAATTAAAAGGAATACGGGAAAGAGAAAAGGTTATGAGGAAAACAAAAAAGATTAGGTGATGAAAGTTTGGGATATCAGTTTGGAGGAGAGAGTATGGAGGAGGTGAATGTTTTCGATATTGGAGTGCACGGTCAGCGGAGGGGTCAAGAAGGATGAGGTGAATCATGAATTGAGGGGGGGAAAAGGGTGAGTGGTGCACTTAGAGTCGTGGGACAAAGAACTTTGCCTTGGAGGCAAAGGGGGGAATGTATGGAGTTGTTTTAAAAAACATCTTAAGGTGTGAACATGGGTATGAATGTTTTCAGCGAGGAGAAGGGTGGAGGGGTGGAGGGGTATGTCTGAGGGCAATGTGTGGTGTGAATATAATGAGAGAATTGAGTTTGGAAGTTAGGGGAGGTGCGGGATTACCAAAACGTTGTCCAGAGGGCTGAGGAAGGGTTGTTGGGTGGTTCGAAAGTAGGAGAATGGAGCAAAACAGAATGACTTCAAAAATGTATCGTCTGTTTGGGAAGGGAAAGGGGGGAGGGGTCGGGCCCAGGAAAGGTTGGGGGGGGGGGTAAAGGAGGTTTTGTGTGCGAGGGGCTTTGGGCTTCCAGCAGGGTGTCTGAGCAGTTTGATAGAAGTAATGGGGGACGAATGGTTTTTAATTTTTATGTGCTGTTGGGGTTTGAGCAAAGTAAAATTTTAAGAGTTCGGGAAACCCGGGAGGCCGGACTTGGTCCTGGGGATGGGAAGTACAGTGCCCTTTATCTGAAGGGGGGGTGTTAATGTTTCAGTTTAAAAATGTAGTGTAAAACCCCTTCTGGCAGACGTGATTTGAACAAAGATGGGGAAAGTTTTTCTTTTTTGGGCCACCCCGCCTTTGGGGGGAATCGGCCGTGCGTAATAAAAAAAAAAATTTTGTCATATTAGATGAAGTGAGATAGATAATAAGCGCTGTTTAGCAAAATTTAAGTAAAATTTAACTGGAAGGATTACATGGACCTCCGCATAAAGTATTTTTTCAATCCAGAAATCTGGTTTGGGTGCCATTAAGACCGAATTTGTTCCCATAAGAAATATTGTGAAATTAGATTAGTCTGTTTCAGACCCCTAAAAATTCACCTACAAAAGCACTTACAAAAATGCACTTACATAATTGGTCAAACTGGGAGCTGATCATTATCCGGGGGTCCACTGTAATATGCATTTTCAATTAATTTAAAATGTAGAAAATTGGACTCTGCAATATGCAAACGGCAATCCAGTTGTGCGAGCAAGTCATGGAGCGTATGGAAAACTTTCTAGGGTGCTTTCCTGTATGTCACCTCAAATTATATACATACCAGTAATCTCATTGGGAGACAACCATATTGTTTACCGTAGTCACCCCGTGTAGTCATGTGAGGAAATCTTAACCACCCGCTGGTGCGGCAGTGTTTCCTGCGACCTCCTATCTTATCCATATCTATCGTGACAGTATGGATATGGATAGCACCCACAAAGTACGGTGTACTAATTATATTGTGGACTGTATAGATTATTATTTGTTTAGCTGAATGAAGGGGGGGGTTAGGATACACACTGGATACATCCATCAAGGAAAAAAATTTGTACTATCCCACCATTAACAGATATTCTCTGGTGGTCACTTGATGTAGATGGATCACTCTTAACCTATCCAATTACAACATAACCTAACTGGCCAGATGAGTCTCTTATAAACTTGGAAGGGTTACTTAACTGTGAGGAGTGATTGATACTCCTTTTTTTCTCATTCACCCATTCTCATTTCGATGTCCTGCTACCACCGACACGGTTCTCATTCCGGCACCAGGACGAGGTATCCGGTCGGTTTGTCCCGGGTTAGAAGTCGTGATTCAATAAATCTTCCATTATCCCCGGTACGAGAGTCACAAACGTTAACTCGGAGCCAGGTGCGCTCTATTTCACATCCCGCATTCTCTTAACTCAATGTTATTATCACTGATTACTTAACCATTCTCAAGACGGATTTAACGTCTCATAACTATTATTAAATTAGAGGTCACTCCATTAAGATCTGAGACCGATGTGTGGATGATTAAACCAAGTGTAAATTTTACCCAGGGACACAGTCCATAGTGACGCGCCAGTCACCCGGTCTACCTTGTTCACTCATTTTACACTTTATTACGGTGTACCATAAATCACGTTCCTAACTCTTCAACCAGGAACAGTTACGACAACTTCCTATATGGAAATGGGCCTTAATAATCTTAGGCCGCCTGTGGAAATGCCAATTTCGTGGTTCCATGCTTTCCCAGCCTCCTCACCCACATTCAAAACAATCCCGCATCCCATATGGCCGAAGTCCACCAAACCCCCACCACATCCGGCATGTGCAAAGGGAATCTTGGTTCATACTCTATTTTCAAATGCTCATTTTTGACCCATATAGACACATTTTAAACACCTATTAGGCACTTAGATTTCGGGAATTAAAATATTTTCCACCACTGCAGCCGGGCGGAGGTCCGTTGAGACGACTTACTAATGTGGAGTACAATTTTCCCATTCTTCACTGGCCACACCTGGCTTGGGAACTCAACATTGATATTTAATAATCACCATTAATTCTTTCCACCTGTTAAACTCCTCAGGTAGGGTCCATCCAAAGCACACTCAAGCCTCCATGCTTCTGGTATTAACAATTTCCCTCTTATTGTAAGGTACGACAATTGGTCTATGCTCTCGGGGGCTAATTTGTTGGGATACTGGATTATAAGATGTGGTAAAGCTACTCGCTTCACACACGGAGTGGGCCCGGGTTCGATTCCGGTGGGTGGAAACATATTCGGACACGCTTTCCTTACACCTGTTGTCCTGTTCACCTAGGAGCAAATAGGTACCTTGGTGTTAGTCGACTGGTGTGGGTCGCATCCTGGGGGACAGATTAAGGACCCAATGGAATTAAAAGTAGACAGTACGTGTCGAAAGACGCACTGACCTTTCTTGGGTTATCCTGGGTGGCTAACCCTCGGGGTTAAAAATCTGAACGAAATCTTATCTTATCTTAAGTCTCAGTATCCCAAGTCAGCCCCAGCACATTACTGCATATAGGCACCAACTCCATGGCCATCCATATTTATTGAACCCTCAAATGCGACTAATTAGAGGTTCCATTCTCTCTGGGACATAAGCCTATGCTCCATGGATTAATTTATTGGGCATACTGGAATTAATGGAGACTTTAACAATAACAAGTCTCTCTCAGTATCCCAAGTCAGCCCCAGCACATTACTGCATTAGGCACCAACTCCATGGCCATCCATATTTATTGAAAACCCTCAAAATGGACTATTTGTGTTCCATTCTCTCAGGGGCATAAGGCCTATGCTCCCTGGGTTAATTTATTGGGCTTACTGGAATTATGAGACTTAACAATAACAGTCTTCTCCAGTATCCCAAGTAAGCCCAGCACTTACTGCATTATAGGCTCTTCAACCTCCATGGACCATTCCATATTTATTGATCCTCAAAATGTTCCCCCCCCCCCCCCCCGCCCCTGACTAAGTACTGTTCCATTCTTCCAGGGGTATAACCTATGCTCCCTGGGTTAATTTATTGGGCATACTGGAATTATGAGATGTTAACAATAAACAAAGTCTCTCTCTGTGTCCCAAGTCAGTCCAGCACCTTACTGCAATTATTTCATTAACCCCTTCACATATCCTCATTAGTTCCTTTCAGTTGACGGTCCACCCGGAAAATGTCTCCTAGATTATTTAACCAAATTACTTCGCTCAGTGGACCAACTGTGCACTTAAGATGTGCATTTATCGTCGCTGAAGTAAGAACAAATTTATTATTTAACTGTTATTAATTATATCATTATAAGCAGTCAAAATTTTGGTTGTCTTGATCTGTTCGCAGAGCGGGCCCTTTAACTGTCCATACACCATCCTATAATTGGCCGGTGGCATGGTGAGCTAAGCTCCGCTTCAAACATGGAGGTGGCCCGGGGTTCGATTCCGGCGGGTGGAAACATTTCGACATGTTTCTTTAACCGTTGGCCTGTTCACCTAGCAGGCAAATAGGTACCTGGTGTTAGTCGACTGGTGGGGGTCGCATCCTGGGGACGAGATTAGGACCCTAGGGAATAAGTTAGACAGTCCCGATGACGCACTGACGTCTTGGGTTATCCTGGGGTAGCTAATACTCCGGGTTAAAATTCCGAACGGAAATTTATCTTATCTTATCTTAATTAGTAGGTAATTTCTGGACGGTCAAGAATTCCAAGGGAGTCGCACCCAGTTATGTCAGATTCCACAATTTAACATCTTTCATGAATTGTTCCTGTGTAAGGAATCATTTGGGACTCTTCCTCATTATATTAATCACTATGCTGTCACCTCCACAAATTAGACTGTTCAACATCATTCTCGATAGAGAATTCTTGTGTACTGGGTTGTCCCTTTTATGAGTAAGACAACCATGACTGTATTCACTACTTCCTTAGTTTTCATTATACTAGGCGGTAGTTTGCCATATATTACATGGCACTCTTACCAGTGTAGAGGAGAGTGTCGCCGCATGGTTTTGGATTTATGCCCTTTATCTCTGAATTTTACATCCAACACCGGCTAAGGCATACCTCAGCTAGGCCATCATTATTGCCATTTAGCTGCAACCTGTTACATCCATCAACTGTAGTGTCAGGTTATTAACATTATCATTATGGGTCACTATTATTAGAGAATATAGTACAACCTGCACATAAACTGTTTGGTGCCTGCCCTTGTTGAATGATAGCAATGTTCATTTGGCGTATTGACAATTCCTTTACATTTATGTTTGTCTAGACATTGATAATTTATAAAAAAAAATCTAATTAAAAAAATCCCCAATAATGAGGCCACTAGGTCTATGGTTTGGATCCTGGCTTCAAGGCTGTAGAACTAAGGCACGAACCCTGAAAGGGTTAACTATATAAAGATGAATGAAAATTATGATGATATTCAAGACTTCATTCTCTAATAGTTATACATAATAGAATTATACATAATGCAGCTATATGTAAAACATGTGTAATGCAGGTATACATAAGAAAATCTAACAATATATTAGGTAACAATGTTCTTAATTTTTGCAAAAATCATTGTGTGTATATATATATATTTATATACAGCCTCTCCTCACATAGTGACGTACTTGTTTACCAACGACTCTGACTTACAACAGGCTCTCTAATCAATATTTATACCTAAATAATGTATATTAGAGCTGATTTCCTCTATTCTCTTTATTCTGATATCATACACTACTGTATAAACTTTTAAAAAATATTATAAGAATTTTATGAATTGTGCAAATGACAATAAAACAATATCAAAGATGGCTGACACAAACCCACAAACCATTATAGTATCCTCCTTGTTTAGTGACAAATTTGTTTACCCAATGTGGTCTCAGGAGCAAACTCTATCATTAAGTGAGGAGAAGCTGTAAAATATACGGGAATGGCAGTTATGTTCTTGAAATGCTGTGTTAGGTAAAACCGTGTAAAGTGAACTGAAGAACTTATGGGGATAAGAGAGTTAAGTTCCATGTAGCCCCAAAAAAGCCAAACAATTTTTGATGTTATGTCATATTTGATGAACTGTGATATATAAATAAGCCATACAGATGATATTAGCAAAATTATTCATGAAGTATTTGCCGGGTCTCCAGACAAACTCGTCCATCGCCGAACACCACCATACCACAACTAAATGATATATTTTATTCATTTTAGAGTATATATCAGGTTTGTATATTATTTATGTTGTTTATTATGTCATATTAGATGAAGTGAGATAGATAAATAAGCTGTTGAATTAGCAAAATTTTTGAAGTACAGAATTTCACTGGAATGGATTACAGTGGACCCCCTCATAACGATATTATTTCAATCTAGAAGTCTGTTTGGGTGCCGTTATAGACCGAATTTGTTCCCATAAGAAATATTGTGAATAAGATTAGTCTGTTTCAGACCCCTAAAAATACACCCACAAAAGCAATTACAAAAATACACTTACATAATTGGTAGAGTTGGGAGCTGATCGTTATGCAGGGGTCCACTGTAATTGCATTTCAATTAATTTAAATGAAGAAAATTGACTCTGCAAACGAGCAAATCCAGTTGCGAGCAAGGTCATGGAATGGATTAACCCTTTGACTGTTTCCGACGTATAAATACGTCTTACGAGCCAATGTTTCTGACGTATTTATATGCACAAATTCTAGCGGCTTCAAATCGAGCGCCAAAGGCCTGGTGCCTACCCCTGGAGGAGAAAGGGTCTCAGTGGTCGGGGTGCACCCTGTGAAAAAAATCTGGGACCCAGCGGTGCATTGTGGGAACGCCATGTTGTCAGACCATTTTCACCATGCCTCTCGGTAAGAAGTTCCTCACTCCTCGGCGGATTGGAAGTTTTGTTCCCATGTGCTCTAACAGCGAGAAAATGTCATGACAGGAATTCAAGGTTTTCAGTGAGTGTTACCGAAAAAGTGCCCAGGATAACGTAAATAGTGACGAAAACCAGATACCCCACCTTTCGACCTCTGGTGCTGTCCCCGGCTTTTTCACTTCCTTTCGCCTGTACCAGGACAAAAGAGAAACTTTTTGGTCGTGTACAACACCCTGATGATAGCATAAAGTGATAGTGTAGGTTTTTTAAGGTCATTGAAAGCAGTTATGACAGTGAAGTGAAATATTCCCCATGAACGCCAGATTACGACTAGCATTGCGGTTGGTAGGTTTCATATGTTTCCAAGGGGAAGGGAAAAAACTCTGGGAGCAAACCCCGTGGCCCAACACCACACCTGAAGTAAAGAACGAATTGTAACGTGGGTATGAATGGTGACGTGAGGGAGGAGGCGTGGTGGTGAAAATTGAGGGTGGCACGGCCCATGTGGCACCATCCCGGGCCACGCTACTAGCCACGGGGCGCCCAGCGAACAACCAGCCTCCCCTCCCCCACACTGCCACAACCTGCCCCACCACAACCTGCCACCCAAACCAGGGACAATACCCAACCCCACCAGCAGACCGCATCTGGGTTGGCGGAGGGTGACGAGTTTGTTCCAGCCCCATGACTTTGATGAAAACCAAATGGAAATAAAGCCATCTTGTCCACGGGAAAAGCCAGTGAACTGGATGTTTTGAGTTTTTTTTCATAAACCCCTGAGGGACATAATTGTCAGGGAAACAAATACTACGTGATTAAAACCAGGGCAAATACAATTCTCTCCCCAAAAACAGGGCCCCTACACAGGGGAAAGGAGAAAAACTGTGGCAGAGATTCCCTGTTTTTTGCCCAAAATGTTAGCCACATGTGTAAAAGCACACTGTCACCACATACGGGGAAAAACGATCGCCGATTTCAACTCCGGGTTTTAGTGCATTATATGTCAATCGTTTCCTGATACGTTAGTATTTTCACTTTTCAGACAAAACCAGGCCTGACAGAAGCGACGGGTTATAAAGATAAATTGTGTTTATGTACCTAAAACAAAAGTGCTCATGTATTTTTATCCCTTCAGGAAGCTTGTTTTTGATGAGTCTTGTTTTTTATTAAAAGGAAGACTCTCATTCAAGCAATATAACCAAGCAAGGGGGAAACCTTTGGTAAAAGCTATTTGTACTGTGTGTTTCAAAGTGGTTTTTTTTTTAGATTTATTGTGTACACTGGCATTAAAAACTTTGAGAGATCAAAAAGTTATTGGGGTATCTTGGTGATGTGGTTCGAACAATGAAGGAACCAAAATTTCTTGGAAAGGGGCAATTTTTATTTACTGATAACGGGTACACAAGCCCCTTACTCAGTGATTTTTTTGTGAGTAAACTTGAAGAGTGTGGGGCACAGTGCGGGGTAACGCAAACATTGAAAAGGTTCGATGCTGGCACTCGCAAAAGGGTGGGTGCAAGCCTTTGCTGCAATGACTCAGGGCTTTTCGGTGGCAGACAAACTGAGTCACATTGTTGACATCTTTCACACAAACGAAAGGGTACCCAGTGGCAGGGACAACAGAGAGCCCCAAAAACCCTTTCTAAAGCCGCGCTGTCATGGACTACAACCTCAATATGCGTTTTAGTGGAAAAATGTGACATGCAGTTTGGGTTTGCAGACTGTGTACGCAAGAGTTATAATGGTTATAAAAATTTTTTTTCCATCTTTGTATCTCTATGAAAAAGCTTTTAACATATACAATTTGAAGACCAACAAAACCCCAAAAATAGGGTGATTTTGCCTGTCATAATCAGCAAAAATAATTGCAAATACCAAGGAACAACTCCTGAAATAGACCAGCCCCACAGACGTCATCTCGAAAGGGGCCCTGGGATCACTACCCCATAAAACGCCTCCTACTACTCCCAAGAAAAATCTCAAAAGGGGTGTTATGTATTTGCATACCACAAACGCCCACAAACCGCAAGACACTCGTTTTAGTGTGAGGAGTGGGGAATGCCCCTCGCATATACCCATTTTAAAAGAGTTCCACAAGCTGAGCGTTCAGGAACGTGCTTAGTGACGTACTAGTATATATATTATGGAACAATATAATAAACATTGTTTTGTTTTGTTTGTTTGTGAAAAACAAATTGTATACACAAACTAATAAAAGTTTTTCTGTTTTTGTGTTGTAAATAATAGTTAATTTGAACAATGCACCTTCTTTGTCCACAGGCCACAAAATTACCTGGAAAAAAAAATATTGAAAAATGCAAGAAACCTTTGAATTAGAGTAAAAAAAAGAATACCGGGTGGGCAGCAGTCGCCCGTTTGCCGTACGCATGTAAATTTTCGCAACTTTGGGGCTCTATATCTGGGAAAGAAAATGAGGCAAAAAATTTTTTTTGGCTTAAAACGCTAGTAAAAATATTCCAAACATTTCATAAGAAAAAAAAATTTTTTTTTTTTTAAATTTTTGGCGCCCATAGAATGAGTTTCAGAGGGGGGCCTTTAAACGTCAAGGGTTAAACTCGAAAGTAGGGGTTTCCCACTGAAATATTAATTTATTGATAAATTAAGCACCATACCGTTTTAAAAAATGTGGTTTTTTTTGTTACTTCTTTTTTACAAAATTTCTATTTGATGAAAAAATTGGTTTGCTATCAGAAAACTGGTTTTTATGATTTACCTTTTGCCTGACCTACTATCATTGTACTTTTTAAATTTGTATTTTGATGCAAAGTTTGTGTTTAATGGTAGTTTTACTCCAAAGTTGGTATGAGCAGGGGAAAATTTCTTTCTCACCTGTCCTTTTAAACAATTTGTAATGGTTTTTTTGAAGAGAGATTGCTTAAAAAATTTTTACTTAGGGTAAGAGTTAGACATGTTGATGTGTTTTACATCAAATGCCTAAGATTTTGATAAAATCATTTCCTTTGTTAATTAAAGAGTTTTGCTCACTCCATAAATTTTAAACATTTTTTTTTTTCTTGACATCTTAATTTTTGAGAGGAACCAGTTTTAAATTCAAAATTTACAGAAAACCAAAAAATAACTGTTTTTATGGGGCACTATTATTTTTTCACATCAACAGAGTTAAAATTTCTGTATTCTCATCAATGTTTTTAAAATTTGTTATTACAGCACCAGAGTTTATAGTAAAGCAATGGGAAGATTTATAAAACCTAATAATCAAAAAAACAAAATCTGATTGAAATTCCCTTTAAAAAATTGCTGATATCATTTTAACAATCAAAAAATGACAACTTTTCCAGCAAAAATATTGGTTCTGCCTTACTTGATAACTGCTTTATATATTTATTTCTATAACAAATTTTTAAAATCAAATTTTGTATTTAAAAATCTTGATTCATAAAACAAAATTGATTAAAAAAATCCCCAATAATGAGCCATGGTCTAGGGTTTTTGGACCCTGCTTCAAGGCGAGAACTAAGGCACGAACCCGAAAGGGTTAACTATATAAAGAGAAAAAAATTTATGATGTTTTAAGACTTTATTCTCTAAGGGTTATAATAATAAAATTTACTAAGCAGCTATATGTAAAAATAGAATGCAGGTATACATAAGAAAATCTAACAATATATTGGTAACAACATTTAATTTTTGAAAAAAATCATTGTTGTTATATATATATTTATTACAGCCCTCTCACATAGTGACGTACTTGTTTCCAACGACTCTGTTACAACGGGCTCTCTAATCAATATTTATACCAAATAATGATTTTAGAGCTGATTTCCCCCTCTATTTTTTTTATTCTGATTACAGTCCTACTGTTTAAACATTTAAAAATAAAATAAGAATTTTATAATTGTGCAAAGTGACATAAAAAAATAAAAAAATGGCTGACCAACTCATACCATTAAAATATCCCCTGTTTAGTGATAAATTTGTTTACCAATGGGTCTCAGGAGCAGAACTCTTATTAAAGTGAGGAGGCTTTATATATACAGGAGGGGCGTTTTGTTCTAAAAAATGCCTTTTAGGTAAAAACGTGTAAAGTGAACTTAAACTTGGGGGGAAATGATTAAGTTCCAATTTCCCCAAAAAAAGCCAAGCAACTTTTTGTTATGTCATATTAGATGAATTGTGATATAAAAAATAAGCCATAAGTATTTTAGCGAAATTATTCATGAAGATTTTGGCCCTCTCCAAACAAACTCGTCTCCCCACCACCCTCCCACAACATAAATGATATATTTTATTCATTTTGAGTATATATCGGTTTTGTATATTATTTATGTTGTTTATTATGTCATATTAGTTTGAAGTGAGATAGATAAATAACTTTTTAATTAAAAAATTTATTGAGTACAGAATTTCACGGGAAGGATTACGGGGATCCCCTCTAACATTTATTTCAATCCAGAAGTCGTTTGGGTGCCTTTAATACCGAATTTTTTCCCCTAAGAAATATTGTGAAAAAAATTAGTTTTTTCAGACCCAAAAATATACCTACAAAAGCACTTAAAAAAAATACATTACAAATTTGTCATTTGGGGAGCGATCGTTATGCAGGGGTCCCCCTGTAATTGCTTTTAAATTTAATTTTAAAATAAAAAATTGACTCTGCAAATGAGCAAATCCAGTTGCGAGCAAGGCAGGAAAAGGATTAAACTCGCAAGTAAGGTTCCACTGTAATATTAATTTATTTGAAAAATTTAAAGCATAGACCAATTTAAAAAATTGGGGTTTTTTTGTTACTTCTTTTTTTACAAAATTTTTCTAGTTGATGATTAAATTAAAGTTTGCTATCAAAGAACTTGGTAATTAGATTTACCTTTGCGTGTACCTACATCATTGATTAAAAATTTTGTATTTTTGATGCAAATTTTGTTTTTAATGGTGGTTTTAACCTCAAATTGGTATGAGCTTGGGGAAATTCTTTTCACTGTCCTTAAAAATTTTTAGGGAAATTTTTTGAAGGGAATTACTTAAAAAAATTTATTTTTAGTGTAAGAGGAAGAGGTATAACTGTTGATGATTTTTTTACCAATGCCTAAAGATTATTGATAAAAAACTTTTCCCTTTGTTAAATGAAAGAGTTTTGCTCACTCCTAAATTTGATAGTTTTTTTTTTTTGACACAAAATTATTGAGAGGAACCAGATTTTAAATTCAAAATTTCGAAAACCAACAAATAACTGTAGTTTATCCCAATTTTTCCTTCACATCATACAGATTTTAAATTTTCTGTATCCATTAATTTTTTTAAAGAATTTTGTGTATTTTTACAGCCCAAGTTTATAGATAAACAATGGTGAAGATTTATAAACAGCTAAAATCAAAAAATACAAAAAATGCTTGATTGAAAATTTCCCATTAAAATTGCTTGATATACTTTTTTAAACAATCAAAAATGACAACATTTTTCCACAAAATATATTGGTTTGCCTTCCCTTGATAATCTGCTTTATAACCTTTTCTACCTTGAATTTTAAAATCAAATTTTGTATTTAAAAATTTGATTAGTAAAACAAAATCTGATTAAAAAAACCCCCAAATAATCTAAAGCTGTGTCTACAAATTTTTTTTAAAAAGTGATAAATTTTTTTTAGGGTCAACTAGAAAGTCTTGAAACTAACTTTACAACCAACAAAATAAAATTAAACTGGACAAGATCTAATGCTATGTTGTCAAGCAGCTAGGTTAAGGAAATAAAATTAAATAAACATCAAAAAGAAATTAAAAAATTTTAATATGAATATTATTTTAGGATTATTAAATTTCAATCATTTAAAATTAATAAAATTAGGGGAAAATTTTAAGCTTTGCAAGACGGCCCCTGCCCCTTTTTCTTGGGATCTACTGTGACAGGTGTAATTTTTGGGACATCTCAGCCTTTAAGCCTTCTACTGTCTATTTTTAGCAGCCTTGTAAGTAAAAAATAAATAAGTGCATAGAAGACATTATTTTTTCAAATTTTATATAGGACACGGGGGTCACCCCACAACGCTAAAAGCAACAGACATAGCCCCACTCCACAAAGGGGCAGAAAGCAAAAGCAAAGAACTACAGAATGATAGCACTAAATCCCATGTAAAAAAATCTTTGAAAGGATCCAAAAAGCAAGATCATCACCTATCTAGAAAACCTCAATTACACAACTCAGGCAGCAGGGGTTTGAGCGGGCACTCCTGTCTGTCCAAACATGGTCACTATAGCAAAGGGCCTAGATGCCCAGAAAACAAAAAAAAATGCAGTGTAAAATACACAGACTTTGCAAAGCCTTCGACAAGTGTGAACATAGCATAATAGTGCCAAAAATTCATGCTAAAGGAATAATGGAAAGGTGGTAATGGATCTATAAATTTCCGATGAATAGAACACAAAAAGGGTAAGTCAAAAAACAAAAAGTCTAGGCAGTACATGAAAAAGCTCTGCTACCCAAGGCACTACTCGCTCCCTCTTGTTCCCATCCCATATCTGCGAAAAAAGGGATGTAAGCCCAGGACTGTGCTTCCTTTGCAGTTGACCGTGCTGTGGGTTTCATCCACGCAAGGCCCAGGCAGACATCAACCAAATCTTTCAATGGGGTCGGAAACAATATGAAGTTCAATGATGAGAAATTTCACTTACTCTTGTATGGTAAAGGAGAAAATTAAAACTTCACAAGTAAAAAAAAGTTCCAAACACACAAAAAAAGGGGACAAATAAAGTCAAAGAACCCGATTGATCATGTCAGAGGATCTCTCTTCAAGGCCATAACATTAATCAATTACATCTGCAGAAAAATAAAGGATGGGTAATGAGAACCTTTTAAATTAGAATGCCAAACCCTGATGAACTTTCTGGTCACTTTGTTATCCGGGTGGAATATTGCTGCACATATTGCTGTATCCTGGAAAGCAGGTGGGAGAGATACATGATTATGTACACCTGGAAAATCCTAGAGGGGCAAGTATCATACTTGCACATGAAATCACTCACTACGAAAACAAAAAAACTCGGGGACGGGCAACATCCCACAATGAAAAGCAGGGGTGTCACTAGCATGTTTAAAAGACCACACATAACTGTCAGGGGGCCCAAGCTGTTTAAACTGCCCTCTTTGGGTATATAAGGGGGGATTACCAAAAGCCCCTGGCTGTCTTCAACAGGCAATGGCAAAAACAAAGTCGGTACTTTACCAGCCGGGCTGTGGTTCATACATTGGGTTTTTGGTTTTGCCACATAACAGCCGGTTGATCAGGGTCTGATCCCCCCATGAGGCCGGTCACGAATAGGCCCCGGGGGGATTGACCCCTAGAACTCTTCCATGTTTGTATGTATATATAAAAATTAAATATATACTAATATATATAATAATTATATATATATATAATTATATTATATATACATAATATAATATAATATTATATATAATTAATATATTATATATATAATATATATATATATATTATAATATAATAATAAATATAATTCGGGCCGAATGGCAGAATTTTTCGATCTTGGCTTAAAAGCAACATTCATCTTGCCATATAGAAAAGTGAAAAAATTGTTAAACAATAATTTCGCCAAAATCATTTGAACTAACGAAAAAAATATATTTGAATGTTTTTTTGTACTAAATTATTTAAAAGTTTTTAAAATATATTTAGTTGGGTTGGGTAAAATAATTCACTTGTTATAAAAGGTTAGGTAAGTTTTTTTAAGATTCTTTTTGGGGGCAAAATTAAAAAATTTTACATTAAACATTAAGAAAAATATACTTTAAAAAGTATAAGAGAAAATTTTAGAAAGGGCTTAATTTTTAAAATTAGTTCTTTCTAATTGACCCGTTTTTTCAAATTCAGCAGACGTATATAAATATATATATAATTATATTTAAAATAAAATATTATTTATATATATATATATAAATATTAATTTATATTTAATATATATATTTATAAATAATTTAATATTAAAATATATATATATAAATTAAATATATATTTATATATTTAAAATAATATATAATTAAAAATAATATATTTACATTTAAAAATATCTACGTGGTCCCTCTAAAATTTCGTAATTAATCCTTCCTGGAGGAGCTACTAAAAACAAAATTTACATTGCGAATCAATTTTCCCCCTAAGAAAATGAAATACAATTTAAACCGTTTCCCACACCCAGAAGTATTAAAACAAAAAATTTTTTTCATGAAATATAAATATAGTACTAAACAATACAAGGGGGAAAGATGATGAAACATTAAAAGCAAAAACTTACCTTTATGGGGATTTTCTTGGTATTGGAGACTGGAGGGGGAGAGAATTGGTTGTTTACATTTGGAAGGGGAATCCCGTCCAGCAACATTAGGTACCAATTGCTTTTTAGGGGTTGCTTCTCTTCTCTGTTTTTAAAAGTCACAGGACCACCTTTAGAGTACCTTTGTCCTTCTTGCAAATAACTGTGGCCCATTTAGGGAAGTTTTAAAAGACACCAAAACAGACCCTTGGGGAAATTTTTTTTTTTTTGCGAACAGGACTCCCGTGACTCCAAGGGGGTCCAGTGCCCTTTAAAAAACGAGAAGTAAACCCCCAAAAAAAAATTGGGACCCGAGAGTTGAAAGGGAAGGGGTTCCCCTTCCAAATAAAACACAATCTGTCCCTCTCCAGTTTCCAACACAAAGAAGAATCGCTAATAAAGATAAGTGTTTTTTCTGTTAAAGTTTAACAACAGTGCCACTGTATTGTTTATGTCACATTATATTTCAGGTAAAAAAATTTTTTTTTTAAATTCTGGGTGTCGGAAAGATTAATTGCATTACTCTTATGTGGGAAAAATTATTCGAAGTCGTCCATTTTGATAAAAGTCCCACTTCCAGGGAAAGGGTTAGGGTGTAATTGAGGGAACCACTGTATATTAATATAATATATATATTATATAAATATAATATATTAATAATTTTATATATATATATATATAAATATATATATATACATATTATAAATTATATATATATATTTAATATATAAATTATATTTAAAAAATATATTATATATATAAAATTAATTATATATATATATATATTATATATATATTATATATTAAAAATATATATCATATATAATATATTAAAAATTAAAAAATATATACAATATATATAATATATAATATCTTATATATATTAATAATATATATAATATATATATATATATATATTTAAAATAATATATATATTCAATAAATACAGTAAAAATGTGATATTACATTTTGTAGTCCGGAGTTTAAATGAAGAAATCTCCAAAATTTTGAAAGTAAAGAACTTTAAAAAACTGAAGAAAATTATTTAATTTTTTTTAAAATAGGTAAACAAATTTTTTCATACAAAAAAGGGACAACCACTTTATTCAAATAAAAAATATGTTGGTTCTCCCTTACCAAAGAAAACTTGGGTTTATATTTCTTCTCTATTAAGAATTTATACAAAGTTTATTAAAAATCTTATACAGTTAAACAAAACTTTTGATAAAAAATTCCCCTCAGAATGTGAGGATGTGTCTATAAAATTTTCCTTGTCAAAAAGGAAAAGTTATTACAGTCAGACTGGTAAAAGTCTTGAACTTAGGGAAAAACCCCAACAAATTTAGCATTAGAATGGGCAAAATCCAATGTCTGAATTTTTTAGACATTTTTTACCCATCCCAAATTTAAATTTAAAAAAAGCTGAGAAATTGTATCAAGCAAGTCCATGGTCGACAGGAATATTAAGAAACATGTTTTTAAAAAAACTTTTGAAAATAAATAATATTTTTTCTTAGTTTACATAAAAATTTGGGTTTTTTTATAAATTAAAAAATTTGGGGAAAATTTAAGGGACATTAATAAATTTTGGGTTTTAAATAATGTGGTTCATGGGGTTGTTTGTTTTTTTTTAAAAAGTCAATAATTCTTTGAAAAAATTGTTACCAAAAAATGATACTTTTACCAAATTTTTCCAGTTTATAAGGTATTTTTGTGTAAGCTTAACTCATTGTTTGGTATTTTACTTTCTTTTTGTTTTCTGTAATATATGATTTTTGAAATTAAAATAAAGTTATCAATTGGGTTTCATTTTTATTTTATTTTTTCTTTTAAGTACAAATTTTAAATTCAGTATTTTTCATGGTTTCAAAGTTTGTGGAGCTACAGCCGAGTGAGAAGCAAAAAAGTTTCGTAACTTTTTGTGATTTCAAAATTTGTGGGGGCTACAGCAGAGTGAGAAGCAACAGGCTCATAGCTTATTGATGATTACAAAATTTTTGGAGCTACCAGAGTGAGAAGCAACAGTTTCAGAACTTTCTCATGGTTACAAAAATTTGTGGATCTACAGCAGGTGAGAAGCAACAGTTCTCAGTAACTTATTGATGATTACAAAATTTTTGGAGCACGCAAGTGAGAAGCAACAGTGTCTCAGAACTTACTCTGGGGACAAAGTTTGTGGATCACAGCAAGTGAGAAGCAACAGGTCTCAGAACATTGATGGTTACAAAGTTTTTGGGGGACAGCAGAGTGAGAAAACAACGTGTCTCATAAATTACTCTGGTTACAAAGTTTGTGGATCTACAGCAGAGGAGAAGCAAAAGTGTCTCATAACTTTTTGTGGTTACAAAGTTTGTGGGGCTACACGAGGAGAAGCAAAAATGTCCAGTAAAATTATTGATGGGTTAAAAATTTTTTGGAGCACAGCAAGTGAGAAGCAACGTGTTCAGTA
>NC_069471.1:3330716-3349723 GCF_026875155.1 Cherax quadricarinatus
GATTATCACCAACCTGAAAAGGTGGTGAAACTGCATCTGAGGCAGAGATAAATTGTTGATTATCACCAACACTGATATGTGGTCACAAAGCGACTGAGACAGAGATAATTGTGATTATCCATCAACATGATCATGTGGTGACAACTGCCACCTGAAGGCAGAGATAATTGTTGATTATTCACAACATGAACATGTGGTAAACAATGCTTCCTGAGAGAGATACTTGTTGAATTATCACCAACACTGAACATTGTCACAATTGCTACTGAGGCGAGATAATTGTGGTTATCACCAACACTGAACATTGTTGGTGACAATGCTACCAGAGGCAGAGATATTTGTGATTATCTCCAAAATGGAAACATGTGGTCAAATGCTACCTGAGGCAGCGATATGTTGATTATCATCAACACAGAACATTATGGTCACATTGCTACCTGAGGCAGAGGATAGTGTGAATTCACACACATGAACATGTGGTGACAACTGCTTCTACGGCAGAGATAATTGTTGATTATCACAACATGAACATGAGTTACAACTGCTACCTGAGGCAAAGATAATTGTTGAGTATCACCAACACTGAAAATGTGGTGTAATGCTACCTGAGGGAGAGATAATTGTTGATTATCACCAACACTGACATGTGGTGAGGCACTGCTCTGAGGCGGAGATATTGTTATTACCCAACACTGAACCATGTGGTCACTACTGCTACCTGAGGCAGAGATAATTGTTTGATTACACAACCACTGAAATATGGAGCACTGCTACTGAGGTAGACATAATTGTTGTTTATCACAACACTGAACATGTGGTGACAACGCTACCTGAGCAGGCAGAGATTAATGGATGATTATCAAACCCCACCCCCCCCCCTGAACATGTGGTGACAACTGCTACCTGAGGGTAGAGATAATTGTTGCTTCCCACCAAACACTGAACATGTGGTGGACACCTGCTACTGAGGTGAGATAATTGTTGATTATCACCAACACTGAACATGTGGTAACAACTGCTACTGAGGCAGAGATAATTGTTGATTTCACCAACATGAACATATGGGTCACAATTGTACCTGAGGTCAGAGATAAATGTTGGTTGCACCAACATGAACATGTTGGTGCAACTTGACTACTGAGGCAGAGCATATATTGTTTGATTATCACCAACACTGAAATGTTGGTCACATGCTACTGAGGCAGAGCTAATTTGTTGATTTTCATCAACACTGAACATATGGTCTCACTTGCTACCTGGGAGGCAGAGGATAAGTTTTGATTATCACCAACACGGAACATGTGGTGACAATGCTACTGAGGCAGTGATAAATGTTGGATTTATCACCAACACTGAACATGTGGTGACAACTGGCTACCTGAGGCAAAGATAATGTTGATATCAACCCAACACTGAACATGTGGTGATAAACTGTACCTGTAGGCAGAGATAATAGTTGATTATCAAACCATGAACATGTGGTGAAACTGCTACCTGAGGCCAGAGATAATTGTTCATTTCACAACATGACCATGTGGTCCAATGTACCTGCGGCAGAGATGAATTGTGTTTTCACCAAACTGAAAACTTGTGGTGAGCCCAACTGCTACCTGAGGTAGACATAAATTGTTGATTATCACCAAAATGAACATGTGGTGACAACTGTACCTGAGGCCGAGATAATTGTTGTTTTACCAACACTTGAACATGTGGTGCAATCTGCTACTGAGGCAGTAGATAATTGTTGTTATCACCAACACAGAACATGTGGTGAACAACTGCTTCCTGAGGCAGAGTATAATTGTTGATATCACCACATGAAATGTGGCACCATTGCTTCTGAGGCAGAGATAGTTGTTGATTATCACCAACACTGAAATGTGTGACAACTGCTACCTGAGGCATAAGAGAGAGCTACTTGTTGATTATCCCCAAAAACACTGAACATGTGGTGACAATGCAACATGAGGCAGAGATAATTGTTCATTATCCCAACATGAAATGTGGGTCACCAATGCTACCTGAAGCCAGAGATAATTGTTGATTATCACCAACACTGAACATGTGGTGACTACTGCTATGAGGAGAGCTAATTGGTCATTTTCACCATCACTGATACCTCTGGTGACCAACTGCTACTTGAGGCAGAGATTAATTGTTGATTATCACAACACTGAAACATGTGGTGACAAATGTACCTGCGGCCGAGATAATTGTTGATTATCACCAACACTGAACATATGGTCACAAATTGCTACCTGAGGCAAGAGAGTAAGTGATATTTGAATCATGTGCACTAACATTGAAAATGTGGTTGAAACTTGCATACTGCGGCAGAGATAAATTTTGATTAAACCATCATGAACATGTGGTGACATTGCCTACCTTGAGCAGATGATTAATTGGTGATTTATCACCAACATGAAATGTGTGACAACAGCTACTGAGGCAAAGATTAATTGTTGATTATCTCCAACACTGAAAATTGTGGTTCACAAACTGCTACCTGAGGGCAAAGATAATTTGTTGATTATCACCAAACACTGAAACATGTTGGGCGCAATGTACTGAGGCGAGTATCTGTTGATTATCACCAACACTGAAACTATGGTCACAACTGCTACTGAGGCCGAAGAAATAATTGGTTGATTATCACCAACTCCTGAACATGTGGTAACAAAACTGTTACCTGAGGCCGAGATATTGTTCATTATCACCAACCATGGACATGTGGTTGACAATGCTACCTGAGGCCGAGATATTTGTTGATTCTCCACCCAACACTGACATGTGAGTCACAACTGCTACTGAGGCGAGATCAATTGTTGATTATCACCAACATGCAACATGTGGTTACAATGGTACTGAGGTCGCGATAATTGTGATTAATCTCCAGACCCACTGAAATGTGGTGTCCTAGACAACTGCCTACTGGAGGCAGAGATAATTGTAGATTTCACCAACACTAACATTGTGGTGGAAAATTCCTACCTGAGGCAGCGATATTGTTGATTATCACCAACAATGATCATGTGGTGACAACTGCTACTTAGGAGGAGATAAATGTTGATTATCACAAAACTGAAATGTGGTGACAAAACTGCTCCTGAGGCAGGTAATGTTGATTATCACCAACAGAACATGTGGGACACGGCTATTAGGCAGCGATAATTGTTGATATACCAACCACTGCACCATGTGGTGACAACTGCTACCTGAGGCAGAGATAATGTTGATTATCCCCAACATGAACATGTGGTCACAAATGCTACCTGAGAAGGGAGATAATTGTTGATTATACACCAACTTGAAATGTGGTCAACTGCTACCTGAGGCAGAGAGATTTGTTGGGTATCACACCACTGAAAACATGTGGTGACAACTTGCTAGCTGAGGCAGAGATAATTGTTGCTTCTCACCAACACTGAACATGTGGTGACACCTGCTACCTGATGGCAGGAGATAAGTGTTGCTTTCCCAACACTGACATGGTGGAGACAACTGCTTTACCTGAGGCCTAGAATGGGGGGGATAATTGTTCATTATCATTAACACTGACATGTGATGACAACTGGTAGCTGGGCAGAGATACTTGTTGATTATCACCAACCATGAATGTGGTGCCAACTGTACTGAGGCAGAGATAATGTGATTATCACCCAACACTGAACTTGAGGTGACAACTGTTACCTGAGGCAGAGTAATTGTGATTCTCACCCAAAACTGAACCTGAGGTGACCACCTGTACTGAGGCAGAGATATTGTTGAATTATCCCCCAAACTGAAATGTGATGACAAAAATGCTACTTGGGCAGAGATAATTGTTTGATTATCACCAACACTTACATGTGGTGATAATGTACCTGAGGAGAGATAATTGTTGATTATCACAACACTGAACATTGGTGTAGTGCTACCTGGGAGAGATATGTTGATTATCACCAACACGAACATTATGGTGACAAACTCACCTGAGCCAAGAGATAATTGTTCATTATCACCAACATGAAGGTGGTCACAAACTGCTACCTTAGGCAGAGATAAGTGTCGATTATCACCAAACATGAAACATGTGGTGGCAATGCTACTGAGGTGTAGACATAATTGATGCTTACACCAACACCTGAACATGTGTGCCCAACTTTACCTGAGGCAGAGTTAATGTTGATTTTAAAAACATGAAACATGTGGTGCCAATGCTACCTGAGGTAGAGATAATTGTTGCATTCTCACCCACATGAACACTAGTGGTGACAACTGCTACCTGAGGCCGAGCAATTGATGATTATCACCACACTGACATGTGGTGACTATTGCAATTTGAGGCAGAGAGATAATTGTTTGATTATCCAAACATGAACATGTGGTGACAACTGTACTGAGGCAGAGTAATTGTTGTTATCACAACATGAACATGTGTCACAACTGTACCTGAGGCAGAGATAATGTTGATATCACCACACTGAACATGTGGGTGACAAACTGCCTACTGCGGCAGAGGAATTGTTGATTATCACCAAACCACTGAACATGTGGGTGACAACTGACTATTGAGGCAGATAATTGTTGTTTATCACCAACACTGACATGTGTGACAACTGCTCCCTGAGGCAGAGAGGATAATTGTTCATTATCACCAACATGAACATGTAGGTCACAACTGCTACCTGAAGCAGAGATAATTGTTGAATTTATCATAAAAATGAACATGTGGTGAAACTGCTATCTGAGGCAGAGAATTTGGTCATTATCACAACACTGATCTGTGGTGACAACTGCTTATTGTTGGCGAGATAATTGTTGATTATCACCAACATGCATGTGGTGACAACTGCTACCTGAGGCAGAGATAATTGTTGATTAATCACCAACACTGAACACATATGGTCACAATTGCTACTTGTGGAGAGATATGTGATTGAGTATCACCAACACTGAGATGGTGGTTGAAAACTGTCCTGAGGCAGAGATAATTGTGATTATCACCAACACTGAACATGTGGTGCTAATGCTACCTGAGGCAGAGATAATTGTTGATTATCAGAACACTGAGATTCATGGGGGTGACAACTGTTAACTGGAGGCAGAGATCTTGGGGATTAATCACAACAATGTAACATATGGTGAAAACTGTTACCTGAGGCCAGAGATAATTGATTTGATTCTCACCAACACTGAACCTGTGGTGATA
This sequence comes from Cherax quadricarinatus, assembly GCF_026875155.1. Taxonomy (NCBI): domain Eukaryota; kingdom Metazoa; phylum Arthropoda; class Malacostraca; order Decapoda; family Parastacidae; genus Cherax; species Cherax quadricarinatus. Next base: position 3,335,908 of record NC_069471.1, read on the forward strand.
ACTGGTACTGAGGCAGAGATAATTGTTGATTATCACCAACACTGAAACATGTGTTGACAACTGTTACTGTCAGGCAGAGATAATTGATTGAGTATACAACACTGAACCATATGGTGACAACTGCTTCTGAGGCAGGGCAGTAAATAGTTGATTATCCACCTTCCCAACTAACATTGTGTTCAAAACTGCATACTGAGCAAGAGAATTGTGATTATTCACCAACCTGAAACCTGTGGTGGACAACTGCTATTGAGGCAAAGATAATTGTTGCTTATCTCCAACATGAACTTTTGGTCACAAAGCTACTGCAGGCAAAGATAATTGGTTGGAATTATCACCAACATGAACATGTGGTCGCAACTGCTACCTGAGGCAGAGATTATTGTTGATATCACCATCACTGTAATATGGTTCACAATGTACCTGAGGCAGAGAAAATTTTGATTTCACCAACTCTGAACATATGTAACAACTGCTACCTGAAGGAAGAGATAATTGTTCATATACCAACACTTGACATGTGGTGACAAACTGATACAGCGGCAGAGAAATTGTTCCATTATCACCCAACATGAAATGTGGTCACAATTGTCATGAGGCAGAGTAATTGTTGATTAATCTCCAACACTGAACATGTGGTGACAACTGCTACTGAGGCAGAGAAGATAATTGTTGATTTCACCAACATGACCATGTTGGTGACAAAACACTTACCTGAGGCCAGAGATAATGTGTTGATTATTCACAACACCTGAAAATTAGGTGACAACTGCTACCAGAGGCAGAGATAATTGTTGATTATCACATCACTGGAACATGTGGTGGACAATGTACCTTAGGCAGAGATAACTGTTGTTATCACCAACATGAACATGTGGTGACAAACTTTACTTTAGGCAGAGATATGTTGATTTATCACCAACATGATCATGTGGTGACAACTGTAATTAGGCAGAGAGTAACTGTTGATTATCACCAACACTGAACAAGTGGTGACAAATGCTATTTGTGGCAGAGATAATTGTTGTTATCACACCATGACATTGTGGTGACAACTGCTACTGAGGCAGAGTACGTGTTGATTATCACAAACATGAACATGTGGTCACAACTGTACCTGAGGCCAGAGCTAATAGTTGATTGCACCAACAGCAGGAAACATTGGTGAAAATGCTACCTGAGGCAGGATAATTGTTGATTATCACAACACTTGAACATGTGGTGACAACTGCTATTGAGGCGAGGATATTTGTTGATTATCTCCAACCACTGCACATTGTAGGTGACAACTGCTACCTGAGGCAGAGATAATTGTTCATTATCCCCAACAATGCAACATGTGGTCACAATCTGTACCTGAACAGAGATAATTGTTGATTATCACAAACACTGAACATGTGTGACAAACTCTACCTGAGGCAGAGATATTGGTCTTATCACCAACATGATCATTGTAGGTGCACTTGCTACTTGAGGAGAGATAATTGTTGCTTATCCAACACTGAAATGTGGTGACAACTACTACTGAGGAGAGTAATTTGTTGATTATCACCATCACTGAACATTTATAGTCACACTTGCTAACTGAGGCAAGAGATAAATTGGGGGGGGGGTTTGGATTATTTTCACCACACTGAGATGTGGGCAACACTGTAACCTGAGGCAGAATAATTGGGCTTATCACAACACTGAAATGTGGTGATAATCGCTTCCTGAGGCAGAGATAATTGTTGATTATCACCCCACAACCACGGAACATGGGGTGGGGGTGACATATGTTACCTGAGGCCGAGTTATTGTTGATTATCACCAACATGAACTATGGTGACAATGTTACTGGGCAGAGATAATTGTTGATTATCACCACACTGAAATGTGGTGATATAACTGCTACCTGAGGCAGAGATAATTGTTGATTATCTCCAACACTGAACTGTGGTGGCACTGTTACCTGAGGCAGAGATAAATGGTCTGATTATCACCACCACTGAACTATGGTGACAACTGTACCTGAGGGCGAGATAATTGTTGATTATCACATCATGAACATGTGGGTCACACTGCTATGAGGCAAGATTAATTGTTGATTAATCACCAACATGAACATGTGGTGAACAACTGCTACCGAGGCAAAGATAATTGTTGATTATCTCCAACCACTGAAACATGTGGTCACAAACTGCTTCCTGAGGAAGATAATTGTTTGATTATCACCAACATGAACATGTGGTGGTCGGCAACTGCTACCTGAGGCAGGGAGAGATAAATGTTGATATCCCCCCACTGACTATGGTCACAACTGCTACTTGATGGGCAGCGATATTTGTTGATTATTCCACCAACTCTGAAAATATGGTAACAATGCTACTGAGGCCGAGATAATTGTTCATTATCACCAACACTGGACATGTGGTTGGGGGGGACACATGATCCCTGAGGCAGAGATAATTGTTCCTTATCACCAAACATGCAACATGTGTCAAATGCTACCCATGAGGCAGAGTATAATTGTTGATTTTCAGCCAACACTGAACATTTGGTGGGACAACTGCTACCTGAGGCAGAGATAATTGAGGATTTCACCAACATGAACATTGTGGTGACCAAAACATACCTGAGGCAGAGATAATGTTGATTATCACCAAACACTGAACATGTGGTGAACAACTGATACCTGAGGCAGAGATAATGGTGATTCATATCTACATGAATCTTGTAGGTGACAACTGCTACTTAGGGCAGAGATAACTGTTGATTATCACCAACCTGAAACATTTGGTGACAAACTGCTACCTGAGGAGAGTAATTGTAGATTATCACCACACGGAAATGTTGGTGACAACTGCTACGGAGGCAGGAGATAATTGTTGATTATAACAACACTGCAAAACATATGCGTGACAACTGCTACTGAGGCAGAGATAATTGTTGATTATCACCAACATGAAGAGTGGTGGCAACTGCTACTGAGGTAGACATTAAATTGTTGAATATCACCAAAAAACACTGAACATGTGGTGACAAACTGATACCAGTGGCCGAGATAAATTGTTGATTATCACCCCACTGAACATGTGGGAGAACAACTGCTACCGGAGGTAGAGATTACATTGTTGATTATCACCAACACTGAACATGTGGTGACAACTGTACCGTGATGGCAAGAGAGATAATTGTTGATTATCACAACACTGAACATGTGGTGACATCTGCTACTTGAGGCAGAGATAATTGTTGATTATCACCAACACTGAACATGTGGTGACAACTGCTACCTGAGGCAGAGATAATTGCTTGCTTATCACCAACACGGATCCTGTGAGTCAAACTGCTACCTGGGTGAGGATTAATTGTTGATATATCACCAACACTGAAAATGTGGTGACAAACTGCTACCTGAGGCCGAGATAAATTGTCTGCTTTTCCCAAAACACTGAAAATGTGGTGGAAACTGTACTGAGGCAGAATTAATTGTTCATTACACCTACATGAAATGTAGGTCACAACTGCTACCTGAAGCAGAGATATTTGTTGACTTATCACCAAAACTGAACATTGTGGTGAAACTGCTACCTGAGGCAGAGATAATTGTTCATTATCACCTAAAACACTGACAGGTGGTGAAACTGCTATTAGGCAGTGATAATTGTTGTTAATCACCCAACTGAAAGGGTGGTGACAACTGCTTCCTGAGGCAGAGATAATTGTTGATTATCACCCAACAAAAAACATGAAACATATGGTCACAATTGCTACCATTGAGGCAGAGAGATTTAAGTAGTTTGAGATTTATCACCAAACACTGAACATGTGGTGTGAAAAACTGCTACTGAGGCGAGATAATTGTTGATTATCACCACCATGAACAAGTGGTGGACAATTGTTACCTGAGGCAGAGATAATTGTTGATTATCTCAACACTGAAATGTTGGTGATAACTCCTACTGAGCAGAGATAATTGTTGATTATCACCTACATGAACATGTGGTTGGCCTGACAACTGTACCTGAGGCCGAAGATAATTGTTGATTATCACAACACTGACTATGGTGACAACTGCTACCTGAGGCAGAGATATTGTTGATTATCTCACCAAACATGAACATGTGGTTCACAACGCTACCTGAGGCAGAGATGAGATAATTGTTGTTAATCACCCAAAACACTGAACATGTTGGTGACAACTGCTACTGAGGCAGAGTAATTGTTGGGATCACCAACACTGAACTGTGGTGACAATGCTCCTGAGGCAGAGTTAATTTTTGATTATCACAAATGAACATGTGGTGACAACTGATACCTGAGGCAAAAGATAATAGTTTATAATCTCCAAACACTGAACATGTGGTCACAATGCTACATGAGGCAAAGATAATTGTTGCTTATCCCAGTATGAACATGTGGTCCGAATGCTACCGAGGTCAAGAGATACTTGTTGATTTCACCAACACTGAAATATGGTCACAACTGTACCTGCGCAGAGATAATTGTTTGTTATCACCAACTCTGAACATGTGGTAACAACATGTAGCTGAGGCAGAGATAATTGTTCATTATCACCATCACTGGGACATGTGGTGACAACTGCACCTGAGGCAGAGATAATGGTGTTATCACAACATGAACATGTGTCACAACATGCTACTGGGCAGACGAAAGACAAATTGTTGATTCTCACTACACTGAACATGTGGGACAACTGCTTCCTGAGGCAGAGATAATTGTTGATTATCACCAACATGAACATGTGGTGAAACTGCTACCTGGAGGAGAGATAATTGTTTGGATTATCCACCCCCCCACACGAACATGTGTGACAACTGCTACTGCGGCAGAGGTAATTGTTCATTATCAAAAAACATGAACATGTGGTCACAATTGCTACCTGGAAGCAGTGATAATTGTTGCTTATCACCCAACACTGAACATGTGGTGACAATGTACTGAGGCAGAGATAAAGGTTTCATTATCACCAACACTGACATGTGGTGACAACTGCTACGTGAGGCAGAGATAATGTTGTATTATCACCAACACTGAACATGTGGTGCAATGTACTGAGGGCAGAGATAATTGTTGATTATCACCGACCTGACATATGGTCACAATTGCTCCCTGAGGCAGAGAGAGATAAGTGTTTGATTCTCACTTACACTGACAGGTGGTGACAATGGTACCTGAGGCAGAGATTATTGTTGATTATCACCCAACATGAACCTGTGGTGACCAACTGCTACCTGAGGCAAAAGATAATTGTTGATTATCTCAACACTGAACAGTGGTCCCAACTGCTACCTGAGGCAAGATAATTGTTGGATTATCACCAATCTATGTAAAATGTGGTAACAACTGCTACCTGAGGCAGAGATATTGTTCATTATCACCGAACACTGGACATGTGGTGACAACTGCTACCGAGGCAGAGATAATTGTTGATTATCATCCAACATGAACATGTGGTAAACTGCTACTGAGGCAGAGATAATTGTTGATTATCCTCCAACACTGAACATGTGGTGACAACTGTAGCGAGGCAGAGATAGTTGTGATTATCACACCACTGAAGATGTGGTGGACAACTGCTACTGAGGCTGAGGATAATTGTTGATATCACCAACACTGGAACATGAGGTGATCAACTGTTACTGAGGCAGAGATAAATTGTTGATTATACAACATGAACGTGTGGTGGCAACTGCTCCCTGAGGTAGACATAATTGTTTGATTATCACCAACACTGAACATGGGTGTACAACTGCTACCTGAAGCAGAAGATAATTTTTTCATTATCACCAACACTGAACATGTGGTGACAACTGCTACTTGAGGCAGAGATAATTGTTGATTATCACCAACACTGAACATGTGGTGACAACTGCTACCTGAGGCAGAGATAATTGTTGATTATCACCAACACTGAACATATGGTCACAATTGCTACCTGAGGCAGAGATAAGTGTTGATTATCACCAACACTGAACATGTGGTGAAAACTGCTACCTGAGGCAGAGATAATTGTTGATTATCACCAACACTGAACATGTGGTGACAACTGTTACCTGAGGCAGAGATAATTGTTGATTATCACCAACACTGAACATGTGGTGACAACTGCTACCTGAGGCAGAGATAATTGTTGATTATCACCAACACTGAACATGTGGTGACAACTGTTACCTGAGGCAGAGATAATTGTTGATTATCACCAACACTGAACATATGGTGACAACTGCTACCTGAGGCAGAGATAATTGTTGATTATCACCAACACTGAACATGTGGTCACAACTGCTACCTGAGGCAGAGATAATTGTTGATTATCACCAACACTGAACATGTGGTGACAACTGCTACCTGAGGCAGAGATAATTGTTGATTATCACCAACACTGAACATGTGGTGACAACTGCTACCTGAGGCAGAGATAATTGTTGATTATCACCAACACTGAACATGTGGTGACAACTGCTACCTGAGGCAAAGATAATTGTTTATTATCTCCAACACTGAACATGTGGTCACAACTGCTACCTGAGGCAAAGATAATTGTTGATTATCACCAATACTGAACATGTGGTCGCAACTGCTACCTGAGGCAGAGATAATTGTTGATTATCACCAACACTGAACATATGGTCACAACTGCTACCTGAGGCAGAGATAATTGTTGATTATCACCAACTCTGAACATGTGGTAACAACTGCTACCTGAGGCAGAGATAATTGTTCATTATCACCAACACTGGACATGTGGTGACAACTGCTACCTGAGGCAGAGATAATTGTTGATTATCACCAACACTGAACATGTGGTCACAACTGCTACCTGAGGCAGAGATAATTGTTGATTATCACCAACACTGAACATGTGGTGACAACTGCTACCTGAGGCAGAGATAATTGTTGATTATCACCAACACTGAACATGTGGTGACAACTGCTACCTGAGGCAGAGATAATTGTTGATTATCACCAACACTGAACATGTGGTGACAACTGCTACCTGAGGCAGAGATAATTGTTGATTATCACCAACACTGAACATGTGGTGACAACTGCTACCTTAGGCAGAGATAACTGTTGATTATCACCAACACTGAACATGTGGTGACAACTGCTACCTGAGGCAGAGATAATTGTTGATTATCACCAACACTGAACATGTGGTGACAACTGCTACCTGAGGCAGAGATAATTGTTGATTATCACCAACACTGAACATGTGGTCACAACTGCTACCTGAGGCAGAGATAATTGTTGATTATCACCAACACTGAACATTTTGGGGACAACTGCACCAGAGGGAAAATAATTGTTGATTATCACCAACACTGAACATGTGGTGACAACTGCTAGCTGAGGCAGAGATAATTGTTGATTATCAACAACACTGAACATGTGGTGACAACTGCTACCTGAGGCAGAGATAATTGTTCATTATCACGAACACTGAACATGAGGTGACAGCTGCTAGCTGAGGCAGAGATAATTGTTGATTATCACCAACACTGAACATGTGGTGACAACTGCTACCTGAGGCAGAGATAATTGTTGATTATCACCAACACTGAACATGTGGGACAACTGTTACCTAGGCAAGATAATTGTTGATTATCACCAACACGAACATGTGGTGACAACTGCAAACCTGAGGCAGAAAATAATTGTTGATTATCACCAACACTGAACATGTGGTGACAACTGCTACCTGAGGCAGAGATAATTGTTGATTATCACCAACACTGAACATGTGGTGATAACTGCTACCTGAGGCAGAGATAATTGTTGATTATCACCAACACTGAACATGTGGTGACAACTGCTACCTGAGGCAGAGATAATTGTTGATTATCACCAACACTGAACATGTGGTGACAACTGCTACCTGAGGCAGAGATAATTATTCATTATCACCAACACTGAAAATTTAAACTGAACAATGTCATCATATTATTTAATGTTTCAGAAAATTATGATGTATAATGTCTTAATTCATTATACATCATAATACATCGGATTACTTTAATGTATTTGATGTATTGTATTTCAGGATATTATGAAATATAATGTTTCAGATTTATTATCAAGTATAATGCTTCAGGTTATTATGAAGTTTAATGAATCATAACTTTAAAATGTTTAAGTGATTCAGTTCACTATTCTGTATAATATATCATGTCATTATCATGTATAATGTATAAAATCATTACGTCTAAAAACCCTCAACTTTATTATATAGATTAAAATTTTTGTAAGTAGTTTCTGAAAAGCAAATGTTAAATTAAGTTATTATAATTAAAGTTCAATGGGTGTCATTGTCAAACACAAGACAGCCCTTCTTTCGTTGACTGACCCACAAAGTGTCTTTTTAGAACAAAAACAGCTCCACTGGTTTTTGACGACATCACAAGGTCATTGTAAAACACCAGTACAGTCCTCACTGATGAGACTGACCTCACAAATTATTGTATAACATCAGACAGCTCTCCGGGTTTTTTGACTGACTCAAAAGGTCATTGTATAACACCAGTACAGTCTCTCCGATGGATTTACCCCACAAAGTGTCTTTGTATAACATCATACAGTCCTCACTGTGTTGACGACCCACAAAGGCATTTAGTAACACCATACGTCCTCCACTGAGTTCTACTTCCAAAGTGTCATTGTATAAATCGTACACCCACGGGTTGACTGCCTCAAAAAAGAAAACTTTTCACCCTACCCAAAAAAATGTCAAACCTAACCCAAGAGACACAACAGCCCCGGGACTGGCCCCAACAACCCATGACCCAGATGACTGGTCCCACAACCATGACCCAGATGACTGGCCCCCCAAAAACCCATCCCCAATGACGGTCCAAAAACCATACCCAATGACGGTCCCAAAACCCTGACCCAGATACGGGCCCCACAACCAAGACCCAAAAAAATTTTTTTTCCCAAACCTGACCCAGATGACTGGTCCCACAACCATGACCCAGATGACTGGTCAACAACCATGCCCACATAAAATGGTCCCACCAACCTTACCCAATGACGGTCCCACAACTGTACGCAGACACGGGTCCCACAACAATCAGATGACGGGTTTTCCACAAAAAGACCCAAAGACTGGTTCCAAAACCCCTGACCCAGATGACGGGCCCACAACAATGACCGGGCAAAACAGGGGTTTCCCAAAACCCTGCCCCAAATGAGGGGGCCCAAAACCCGCCCAGATACTGGTCCCAACCATGCCCAAGGGGGGGGGGGCCCCAAATGAAAGATTACTGGTCCCCAAACCATAAACAGTAAACTGGTCCCCAAAAAAAAACCCAATGACGGGGTCCCCAACCAGACCCAAGACGGGTCCACACCATACCATGACTGTCCCAAACCGACCCGAAAATGGCCCACAACCATGCCAGTTGATGGTCCCAAAACCCAATGCCCAAAATAACGGGGTCCACAACCATACCCAATGACTGTCCCAAAACCCATGACCCAGATGACGGCCAAACCAACCCAAGACTTCCTAACCATACCCAGATGACGGGCCCCAAACCACCCCAAGACTGGCCCCAAAACCCTTCCCAAATATTTGCCCCCAAAACTTGCCGAACGCCCAAAATCATACAAACGGGGCCAAAACCCAATGACAGTGAGGGTTTCCACAACCCTTGACCCAATGACTGGCCCCCACAACATGATCAATGACGGGTCCCAAAACCATGACCCGAGACTGGTCCCAAACCATACAGATGACTGGTCCCAAAACCATGACCCAAATACGGGGCCCCACAACCATACCCAATGATTTGGTCCCACCATTAACATTTACATCCCAAACATGACCCAAGCCCTGGTCCCCAACCATGACCCGGGAAATGGAAAACCAAAATTTCCCAGATGACGGGTCCCAAAACAGACCGATGACGGGTCCCACAACATCCCCCAATGACTGGCCCCAACCCCCATGACCCAGATGATGTCCCACAACCAGACCCAAAAGGGTCCCACAACCAACCCAAATATTTTTCCCCAAAACAAGCAGATGATGGCCAAACCCAACAGGACCAATGACGGGGGTTTTCCCCAAATCCCCAAAATTGACGGGTTTTCCACAACCATGCCCCCAGAACTGGCCCAAACCAGACCCAAACTGGTCCAAACAGACAATGATGGCCCCAAAAATGCCCCGATGACTGGTCCCACCCCCATAAAAGATGACTGGCCCACAACCAGCCCCAAAATGCGGGCCCAAAACCCATGACCCAGATGACTGGTCCAACGTGACCAGTGACTTCCCAAAACCTGACCCAAAGACGGGCCCCAAAACCCAAAGACCCTTTTTACGGGTCCCAAAACCCATGCCCAGGACGTCCCAAAACCCATGACCCGAACGGGGTCCCAAACCAGACCCAGATGTTTTGGCCCCCAAAAAGACCGATGACTGGCCCCAAACATGAAAAATGACTGTCCCACAACCATGCCCAGAACGGTCCCACAACAATGACCCAGAGGGTGTCCAACCGTCCCCGATGCTGGTCCCACAACATACCCAGATCCCGTCCACAACCATGCCCAATGACGGCCCAAAAACCATGCCCCAGATGACGGTCCACAAAATGACCCGATACTGTTCCAAAAACCAGAAGAGACTGTTCCACAACCTGCCCGATGATTTGTCCCAAAACCATACCCGTTTACGGTCCCACAACCAGCCCAGAACGGGTCCCACAACCAGCCCCCGGAACGGCCCCACAAAAATGCAGATGACTGGTCCCACAACCATGACAGATGACTTCCACAACCAGCCCGATATTGTCCCAAAACCATGCCCAGATGCGGCCCCACAACCAGACAGATGACTGGTCCAAAAACCCTCCCAAAATGACTTTTCCACAACCATGACCCAATGATTTGCCCCACACCTTTACCAGAGCCCGGGTCCCCACAACCAGGGCCCAGATACTGGCCCCAAAACCCTGAGCAATGACTGGTCCCAACCAGACCCAGATGATTTGCCCACAACCATCCCCCAGATACGTCCCACAACTGGCCAAATTTACGGGGTCCCAAAACCAGACCCAAAATGATGGTCCCAAAACCATACCCAGATGATGGTCCAAAAATTTTGCGCAGAGACGGGTTTTCCACAACCAAACCCAATGACGGGTCCTACAACTTTGACCAGATGGGGGGTTTTCCACAACCATACCCAGATACTGGCCCCCACAACTTTGATCAGAACGGGTTCCCCACAACCATGACCAGATGACGGCCCACAACCATGACCCAGATAGGGTCCTAATTTACCAGATACGGTTCCCAAAACCCCAGACCCAGATGACTGTCCCAACCAGACCAGATACGGGTCCAAAACCCGACCAGATGAAGGGTTTCCCCAAACCCATGACCCAGATGACGGGCCAACACCTGAGAGATACTGGCCCCCAAACCATGACCCAATGACTGGCCCCCAAACCATACCCAGATGCGGTCCCCAACCATGACCCCAAAAAACCCGGGCCCACAACCAGACCCAATGACGGGTCCCCCCCCCCCCCCCCCCCCCCCCCCCCCCCCCCCAACCCCCCCCCCCCCCCCCCCCCCCCCGGCCCCCCCCCCCCCCCCCCCCCCCGGGGGGGGGGGGGGGCCCCCCAAAAAAGGGTAAAAAAACCAAACCCACCACAACAAACCAAACCCCCCCCAAAAAACCAACCCAAAAACCCAACCCCAACCAAAAACCTCCAACCATGACCAGATGACTGGTCCCACAACTATGACCCAGAATGTCCCAAAACCTTTGACGCAATACGGGTACCACAACCATACTCAGATACTGGTCCACAACCATAACCCAACTGACCAACAACCGACCCGATGACGGGGTCTAAAACCCATAAAATGCAGATAACGGGGCCCACAACCATGACCCAATGACTGGCCCCACACCATGATGCAGATGACTTTACCACAACCATGACCCAGATGACGGGCCCACAACCATAAAACCAGATGCTGGCCCCAAAACCTTGCCAGATGACTGGTACAACAACCATACCAGATGACGGCCCCCAAAATCAAACATTAATGACTGCCCCCACAACCTTGACGCGATTGGGTACCAAACCATGACCCAATGAGGGGTCCCACAACCATGACCCAGATGACGGGCCCACAATCATGACGCAGATGACTGGTCCCCCACCATACCCAATGACTGGTCCCAAAATTATGACCCAATGACGGTCCCACAACCTTGACGCAGAGACGGGTCCCACAACCATGACTAGATGACGGTTCCCACAACCAAAACCCCCAACGAACCAACAACCATACCCAGATGACTGGTCTACAACCTGAAGCAAAAGACTGGCCCCAAAAACCATGACCCAGATGACTGGTCCCACAACCTGATGCAGAACTGGTACCACAGAAATCAATGACTGGTCCCACAATCAAACTCAGACGGGTCCTCAAACCCTTGATGCAATGATGGTACCAAAACCCATGCCCCCAGGACGGCCCCAAAACCATACCCAGATGACGGGCCCCACAATCATGATGCAGATGACTGTACCACAACCTTGATGCAGAGACGGGCCCCAAACAACCAGACCCAGATGACGGGTCCCCAACCTTTAAAGCAGAACTGTACAACAACCATGACCCAATGACGGCCCCCAAAACCTTGATGCGATGACTGGTACAACAACCATGACGCAATGACTGTCCCAACAAACATTAAGACTGTCCCAAAAACCTTGACGCAGTACTGGTACCAAAACCCCATGACCCAATGAGTGGTCCCACAACCATGCCCCAGATGACGGGCCCACAATCAGACGCAGATGACTGGCCCCAACCCCATGACCCAATGACTGATCCCAAAATTATGACGCAAAAGACGGCCCACAACCAGACCCAGAACGGTCCCACAACCATGACCAAATGATGGTCCCACAACCATGACCCAGTGACTGGTCCCAAAAACCTGACGCAGAACTTGTCCTACAACCATACCCAAACGATCCCACAACCATGACGCAGATGATGGTCCCACAACCATGACACAGATGACTGGTCCCACAACCATGACACAGATGACTGGTACGGCAACCATGATGCAGATGACTGGTCCCACAACCATGACACAGATGACTGGTCCCACAACCATGACACAGATGACTGGTACGGCAACCATGATGCAGATGAGGGCCCACAATCATGACCCTGAGAGGGGTCCCCAACCATGACCCAATGACTGTCCCAAAACCATACCCGATGATTTTCCACATCCATGACCAGATGCCCGGGCCCAAAAACCAGACACGAGAGGGGGGGGGGGGGGGGGGGGGGGGGGGGGGGGGGGGTCCCAAAACCCTTTGACGCAGATGACTTCCCACAACCATGACGCAGATGCGGTCCCACAACCATGATCAATACGGCCCCACAACCATACACAGATACGGGTAGGCACCCATGATGCAGATACTGGTCCCACAATCAGACCCTATAGTGGTCCCCAACCATGACCCAGAGACTGTCCCCAACCAGACCCGATGATGTCCCACACCATACCCAATGACTGGCCCCACAACCAGAACGATGACGGGCCCACAATTTTTACGCAGATGACTGGTCCCAAAACCATACCCAGATGACGTCCCACAACCATGACACAATGACGGGTCCCACAACCATGAACAGATGAGGCCCACAATCATCCCCTGATGATGGCCCCACAACCATACCCGATGACGGCCCCCCAAAAACCCATGACACGATGAGGGTCCCACAACCAGACACAGATGCTGGCCCACAATCAGAC
>NC_069471.1:3350223-3371782 GCF_026875155.1 Cherax quadricarinatus
GTTTTTGGCCGAATTTGTTTTGTTTCTGTAAACTTTTAATTTCCAAAATTTTCCCATATTGAGTAATTAAAATTTTCACTTTTTAAACTTCATTTTTTTTTTGCACCCCACTGAAAATTTGGGTTTTGATGTCCCCCTGGGGCTTTGCAGTGTCTGAAATGAAAGACACTGTCTAGATTGGGGTGTCATCGAAAAGGAAGACCGGTGCTGGGGGTGACACCCTTGTCTAGTGGGAATGAGGATGAGGAAAAAGATGGGAGGAGACTGGCCTTTTAACAGAGTTTTTTCCCCGAGTGCCTCGGACTTTACTTGTTGACGACTACTTTTGGTTCTTTTAGGGGAAAATTTATAGACCCATGCGTTTTTGTTTTTCCTTTGCACGCATTTGGGCTATTAGCCATGGTCACATTTGCGAAGGCTTTTGAAAAGTTGTAATATTACACTGCATTCTTTTTTGTCTTCTAGTGCTTTAGGATTGTCGTAGTGACCATATTTGAACAGACAGGAGCGACCTGTTCTAAACCCATGTTGCCCTGGGTTGTGAATGGGGTTTTTCTAGAGGGTGGTGATCTTGCTTCTTAGGCCCTTTAAAAGTTTTTTTATGTTGGGGTTGTGCTATTGGTCTGTGTTTTTTTTGCTTTTGTTTTTACTCCCCCCCTTTGGGAGGGGGGTTTATGTCGGGGTTTGTTTTTGTAACTTGGGACGACCCCCGTGTCCATGCCCCCCTCCCCAAGGAGGGGAAAAAGGCTCGTGATGGGGGGGCTTTTTGCATTCTTGAGGAACACAGGTTCCATGAGCTGGCCGGGGGCAGAGTGCATGGGAATGTCATTTATCCCCGTTCGAAGTCAAGGGGCGTCGGATAAATGGATGGCTTGTGTTAAAAAAATTTTGGGGGCTCTCTCAAAAAAAATTCTTTTTTGTCATCGACTTCAGTCGGGTTTAGCGGCCTTTGCAAAAAAATGAGTCTTTTGGGATTGAGTAGTCATCTTTCCCTTTCGTCATCTTTTTAGGCCCCTCTTGTTTAAAGTAGGGGCCCCAAAATTGGCGTTTTTTCTCGATTTTTTATTTTGGGTAGGAGAAGAAATACTTGGGTTTCTTTCGATTTCATTTTGGCTTTTGTTTTTTCCCCCGATTCCCGACTCCCAAAAAGGGTTTTTTAGCTTAAATTTGATCTTGCTTTCCGACCGTGTTCCCTCGCTTTTTGATATATTTACCTTTTTAGCGCTTGTTATTTTTCCGTGCCTGTAAAGGGGGCGCTGTTCTTCTGTTTTTTAAACATCCTCCTTTTTCTTAGAGGAAAAAACCTTGGCATACATGGGCCCCCCGAGTAATCTTTTTAGGCATAAGTTGGGGTTGTGTTTCAGTATATCTTTCCCGCTTTAGGTAGGACTTGGTTTACTTTTCCCCCTTATGTTTTTGTTTTTGAAATTGAATTTGGTGAATGTCCCTCGTGACTAATCCTTATGTCGGTCTGGGGGCCCCCGCAAAACATGACGAACCTCAAATTTTGTTGTGATTGGTAATTGTTTTTGATTGGTGACATTTCTTACAGATATCATTGTTATGAAGATGAGGTTAGTGTTTTTCCGAGCTGTAGGGTCTTTATTTGCTGGTTTTTAAAATTAATTTGTGAGAGATTTAAAAGCTCGCCTTTGGAGTTTTCATCAGGGTGCCTTGGTGTCATTATGCAACAATTTATTTGCTAATTTCCTCCATTTTAGGGGCCTTTAAGTTGAATCCCCCCGGAAGTTTTTGGGTGCAGGAGTGGAAGGTTTTCCAGACAGTGGTCAATTTTTTTTTTAACTGTTCCTGGAAAATTTCTGGGGGTGTTTATCCGGAGGCTTGAGACTACTACAATGCTAGGTTTTTTTCTCGACCTTTACTGCTAAAACTTCCACTACATCATTTGAGGCATTTAGCAGTTCTGTGCAAACAAATGACTCTGCAATATACAGACCAACCCCCCCCTTTTGCCTGTTCACTCCTGTCACATCTGTTTTAGGTTGTAACCTGGGATCCATATTTCGTTGTCCAAGTGATCCTTTATGTGGGTCTCAGTGGAAAGCCGTGAACAATGCCTTTGCCTCTGCAAGCAGTTCACGGATGAAAGGTATTTTGTTGTTTGCTGCTGGCTTTAGACCCTGTATATTTGCAAAGAAGAATGTTATCGGACTGGTGGTATTGTTGGTACTGGGGGGGGATTTTTTTTCCGGCATTAGTATCTGTATCTGTTGGTTTGGAGTGGAGACCATCGACTGTGGTTTCCACTCCAGGAAATGACTGGATTTGGTGTAGATTTCTCCCATTTCCTGCCAGTTTTTTTTCCTTCCTGGTACTAAAAAACCTCTCCCTCTTGAGTGGCTGTGGCTACCCAGGTTATCCCAGGGCCTGGATGTTTTGTATCTTTTTGCCCCCTTTAGATGGTATGCCTGGCAATTTAAGTTATAGCCAGTCTTTCCAGTACTGAAGAGGTACACAGTTCAGGGTGAAAAAGTTACAGGAAGGGAGTTTGCATTTCCTGTTGTATATGGGCATGGCATTTTCTGGGGTGTGGTCATAGTTGCACGTCCCATCTGTTTTTCCAGTTTTCCCCTTTGCCAGCAGATACCGAGTGCATAGTATGTGCACAGGCTTGGTTTCCGTTTGCCTTGGGTTTCTGTGACTGTATTCCCTGTTGGTGCATGTTTCCCTGCCTTACTTCTATCCTCCCTAGCACCAACAATGGAGCCCCCACCAGTTGTTTTTGGTAATTTTCCTCACTATTGTAGTGGAGTCCTTTTGGGTTTGCTATTTCCTGCGATATTTCTATCTTGCAATATTGGTTTTATCTTATCTTTGACTACACTTGTTTCCCTACTATGGCTCCTGTCCCCTATGAGGTCATTTATATGTATTCCTTCCTGCGTATAATTCCGACTACCTGGACAAAATCTCCAGCTTCACCATTACTGTCTCCCAGGACAGCATCTCCAGCTTCCCCATTACTGTCTCCCAGGACAGCATCTCCAGCTTCACCATTACTGTCTCCCAGGACAGCACCTCCGCTTCACCATTACTGTCTCCCGGACGCACCCTCCAGCTTCACCATTATGTCTCCCAGGACAGCACTGTCAGCCCCCATTTACTGACTACCGGACTCATCTCCAGCCTAACAGTTTCTGACTACATGGCCAGTATCAAGGGCAGTACCATTCAGCCCAGACTTTTTATGTTCCCTCTGTTGTAGAAAGCTTCCAGGTTTTCTAGAAAGCAGCTTTGATGTTGACCTTTTTTAAATTTCCCCTTGTGATTTTTAGTCCACAGATTTATCTCATTTGGGCATACCCAAAAACACTTCCCTGTTTTAATACTGCTTGTAGCTAGTTCTTGGATATCTGCAAAAGGGGAGTGACCCCAAATTTTCCCAAAAAAAATGAAAATTTTTATGCTTTGTGGAAGCCCGTTTGTTTGACTGACCACAGACTACACACAGCTTCATAATGATTTGAATGGTTGATTTACTGCAATTCTACTAGCAACCTCTTGAATATTCTATTAATAACCTGCTAGGTAGTGCACAACGAAACCGTTTGAAACCAGTCAAGGGATCGGACCAGTCAAGGGTTCGTCGAAGGGTAAGTGATGAAGTTAACAAGTATGTGTTAACTCTGTTGCTTATTATGTTATATTCTCCTGCATGTTAGTGTAAGTGATGAAGTTAACAAGTATGTGTTAACACTGTTGTTTATTATGTTATTATTCCCAGCATGTTAGTGTAAGTGATGAAGTTAACAAGTATGTGTTAACACTGTTGTTTATTATGTTATATTCTCCAGCATGTTAGTGTAAGTGATGAAGTTAGCAAGTATGTGTTAACACTTGTTGTTTATTATGTTATATTCTCCTGCATGTTAGTGTAAGTGATGAAGTTAACAAGTATGTGTTAACACTGTTGTTTATTATGTTATATTCTCCAGCATGTTTGTAGTGATGGAGTTTAACAAGTATGTGTTAAACACGGGTTGTTTTTTTATGTTATTTTCTCCAGCTTTTAGTGTAAGTGATGAAGTTAACAAGTATGTGTTAACACTGTTGTTTATTATGTTATATTCTCCTGCATGTTAGTGTAAGTGATGAAGTTAACAAGTATGTGTTAACACTTTTGGGTTTTATTATGTTATATTCTCCAGCATGTTAGTGTAAGTGATGAAGTTAACAAGTATGTGTTAACACTGTTGTTTATTATGTTATATTCTCCAGCATGTTAGTGTAAGTGATGAAGTTAACAAGTATGTGTTAACACTGTTGTTTATTATGTTATATTCTCCAGCATGTTAGTGTAAGTGATGAAGTTAACAAGTAAGTGTTAACACTTGTTTATTATGTTATATTCTCCAGCATGTTAGTGTAAGTGATGCAGCCAGCAAGAATGTTCTCTAAAATTTATAATATTTTTCCTCTAAAAATAGTTATATTAGTTATTGGTTCCTTTA
Source organism: Cherax quadricarinatus (assembly GCF_026875155.1). NCBI lineage: Eukaryota > Metazoa > Arthropoda > Malacostraca > Decapoda > Parastacidae > Cherax > Cherax quadricarinatus. Next base: position 3,354,696 of record NC_069471.1, read on the forward strand.
ATTAAAAATTTTGAAAATCAATAGAAAATAGAGTTGTGTTGATATACATTGTTCAAAAATACTGATTGATTAAAAATTTTAATGAATAACTGTTTCTTAGATTGTTATGATGGGACTCCAATGATTATTTTATCTCTTATGGACATAGTTACTTTGTTATTGGACTCCAAGGATTGTTAACATTAATGGATCTGGTTGCAACAGGGAATCCATTGGTATTTGGTTTGATTAAGACTTTCTGTAACGTTGTCACTCACAGTCTGTTTCATGTGTGCTGGGAAGTAGAAGTTTGTTATCAGAGTTAACATATCACAAGAACTTTCAAGGTGCTGTTGTACCTGACCACAGAAGTTACCAGCTAAAACGTAGTTAACACAACGCAACACAAAATGAACATTAAAGTATAAACCAGTTGTTAGTTTTCTGATTTACCACGTTTTTCCCTCACTAATATTTTGTACAATTATTTACACTACAATTGGTTTTATAAATGCCATTAAGAGTAGGCAAGTAGGTGCACACACGTGTGTGTCAGGGCTCAGTTTCTATAAGTGTTAACAGTGGTATATAAAAGAGAAAAAACGGTGGAAAAGAAACAGGGAGACCGTGAATTCCTAATCAACCGACTGTGATCAGCACCTCCGTGATCCTTGCATTCTTTAAGTGGAAACTAAACAAAATATTGGAAGTGTCAAGAACCCTGACTAAGCCCAGTGTTGTTGAGAAACAGAAAGTGTTGCCGTTCATGGAAACTACTAATTGTATTACTGTTGAGTGACTATGGAAAACCCTGGACTACCGTAGTGAAGGCAGTAGTCTAGCTAGATAAAACAAATAACCCTAAGAAACTACCCTGGACTACCCTAGTGAAGGCAGTAGTCTAGCTAGATAAAACAATAACCCCAAGAAACTACCGTGGACTACCGTAGTGAAAGGGAGTAGTCTAGCTAGATAAAACAATAACCTAAGAAACTCACACTAGAGGGTTCAAACATAAATAAATTTTAATAGAAATGTAAGCGGACAATTACCGTAGCCGAGTGCTGTGTGAGTGATTAAACAGTGAACAAAATATACACAACAGTGAACACAATATTTCACAAAAGTGAAAACAATATACACAAAAGTGAACACAATATATAACACGAACACCCGCATACACAACATTGAAGACAATTACACAACATTTTAAGACAATATACACAACAGTGAAACACAATATACACAACAATGAGCAAAATATAACAACAGTAAACACAATTTAAAAGGGAAAATGAACAAAAAACACAACAGTGAAAACAAAATACATAAAGGTGAACACAGTGTGCACAAGAGTGTACATAATATACACAACAGTGAACACAATATACACAACAGTGAGCACAGTATACACAAAAGTGAACACAATATACACAAAAGTGATCACAATATACACAATAGTGAACAAAATATACACAAAAGTGAACACAATATACACAACAGTGAACACAATATACATAAAAGTGAACACAATATACACAAAAGTGAACACAATATACACAAAAGTGAACAAAATATACACAACAGTGAGCACAATATACAAAACAGTGAACACAATATACACAACAGAGAACACAGTATACACAACAGTGAACAAAATATACACAACAGTGAACACAGTATACAGAACAGTAAACACAATAAACACAAAAGTGAACAAAATATACTCAACAGTGAGCACAATATACATAAAAATGTACACAATATACACAATAGTGAACACATAAACAACAGTGAACGCAATATACACAACCTTGAACATGATATACACAACAGTGAGCACAATATACACAACACTCAACACAATATACACAATAATGAACCCAGTATACACAACAGTCAACACATATACATACAGCAAACACAATTTTACACAACAGTCAAACAATATACACAAAAAAGAACAAAATATACACAACAGTGAACTCAGTATACAAAACAGTGAGCACAATATACATTAAAATGAACACAATGTACACGATTGTGAACACAGTATACACAACAGTGAACACAATATACACAACCTTGAACAAAATATACACAACAGTGAACACAATATATATATATAAAAGTGAACACAATATATATATATATATAAAAGTGAACACAATATACACAACAGTGAACAAAATATACACAACAGTGAGCACAATATACACAACAGTGAATATAGTATACACAACAGCGAACAAATATACACAAAAGTGAACACAGTATACAAAGTAGTGAACACAATACACTCAACAGTGAAAACAGAATGCATAACAGTCAACACTGCATACACAACAGTGAATGCAGCATACATAACAGTGAACTCACTTTACACAACAGTGAAGACAATATATACACAACAGTGAACACAGTATACACAACAGTGAACTCAATATACACAACAGTGAACACAATATGCACAACAGTGGGAAAGCAGTATACACAACAGTGAACACAATGTACACAAAAATGAATGCAGTTATACCGAACAGTGAATGCGTTTACACAACAGTGAATCCAGAATATTCAGCAGTGAGTGCAGTATTCACAACAGTGTACACAGTATACACAGCAGTGAACGCAAATTAGACAACAGTGAACACAGTGCACACAACAGTGAATGAAATAAGCACAATAGTTAGCGCAGTATCACAGCAGGAACACATATAACGCAGTGAATGCAGTATACACAGCAGTGAATGCAGTACACACAACAGTGAATGCAGTATGCACAACGTGGGAAAGCAGTATACACAACAGTGAATGCAGTATACAGAATAGTGAACGCAGTATACACAACAGCAAATGCAGTTCACACAGCAGTGAACACGTTATACACAACAGTGAATGCAGTATACACAACAGTGAATGCAGTATACCACTTTAAAAACAGTATACAGAACAGTGAACGCATTATGCACAACAGTGAACACAGTATACACAACAGTGAATACAGTATACTCAACAGTGAACACAGTATTCACAACAGTGAAAGCAGTGTAAACAACAGTGAATGCAGTATACACAATAGTGAACGCAGTATACACAACAGTGAATGCAGTATACTCAATAGTGAACACAGTATACACAACAGTAAATGCAGTATACACAACAGTGAATGCAGTATACACAACAGTGAACGCAGTATCGACAACAGTGAATGCAGTGTACACATCAATGAACGCAGTATACCCAACAGCAAACACAGTATACACAACAGTGTATGCAGTATACACAACAGTGAACGCAGTACACACACATACACACATATCAGCCTGCCAAGGAGGGCCAAGGAGTGAAAGGGAAGAACAGCTGGGTGCAGATGGAGAGGGTGATAGGTCGAATGCTGAGGCACAACCATGCTATCAAGAGCCACTGGAAAAATCAAGGGAGAAAATGACCACATACAGGCAGGATCCAGAGTCACAGAGGGTGAGGCAATGGGAGGAGGAAAGGGCAAAATCAGTGTATATCCATGGGCTTCAGGAGAGAGAGGAAAGGACACACACTGAAAGGCAGCAGGAAGAAAGAAAGGAGATTGAGAAAATAATCACGGAAATAGGTGAAGAGATGGACGAGATTGTAAATTTTCTGAGAATAGGGGGGTACTCGAAGGGGAAAAACCGACCGATCAAGCTGATTCTCAGGACAGAAACAGTGCGGAACAGGATCCTCCAAGAGAAACCACGGTTGAAATACTCGGAAGAGTACAAGAGGGTGTTCCTAGACAGAGACAGAACACAAACAGAACGACAGCAGCTGAGGGAGAGGACAAAAAAGCAAAAGGAGCTAGGAAAGGAGACAAGGATGGAACCAGCAGAGGTCAGTCAGAGCAGAACAGAACAGCAAGGGCAAGCATACACACAACTATTCTCAGAACCCCACAACCTGTCACACCATCCCAACACACACTACAATCCATACCCACAGCTTCCACCCAACACCGAGCTACAGAATCCCACAGTATGCTACCAGGTCTCCCACCCTCACAGGCCTCCCAAACCACAGTGTTGGAAAGGAAACTGAAGGTATGGTACACAAACGCTGATTGAATAACAAATAAGTGGGAGGAGTGGCACGAAAGAGTCAAAGAGGCATCACCGGACATCATAGCTCTCACAGAAACCAAGCTTACAGGTACGATAACAGATGCCATCTTTCCAACTGGATACCAGATCCTGAGGAAAGATAGAGGGAACAGGGGGGGGGAGGAGTGGCACTGCTGATCAAAAATCACTGGAATTTTGATGAGCTGGAGAGAGAAGACAGTGGAGAAGAAAGTGATTACATAGCGGGAATGCTTCACTCTGGAGGTCCCAGGGTGGCAATAGCAGAGATGTATAACCCGCCACAGAACAGCAGGAGGCCAAGGCAAGAGTACGACGAGAGCAATAGAGCGATGGTTGACACACTGGCTGCAGTGGCCAGAAGAGCTCATGCATGCAGGGCAAAGCTCCTGATCATGGGTGACTTTAACCACAAGGAGATCGATTGGGAGAACTTGGAACCGCATGGGGGCCAAGTTACATGGAGGGCTAAGATGATGGAGGTGGTACTGGAAAACTTCATGTACCAACACGTAAGGGACACTACAAGAGAGAGAGGAGAGGATGAACCAGCAAGACTGGACTTAGTACTCACCTTGAGTAGTGCAGATATCGAGGACATCACATATGAAAGACCCCTTGGGGACAGCGACCATGTGGTTTTAAGCTTCGAATACACAGTAAAGCTACAAGTGGAGGGAGAAGCAGGAAGGCCAGGACGAATGAAGCCAAACTACAAGAAAGGGGACTACACAGGAATGAGGAACTTCTTGAACTGGGTTCAGTGGGACAGAGAACTGGCAGGGAAGCCAGTTAATGAGATGATTGAATATGTAGCAACAAAATGCAAGGAGGCTGAGGAGAGGCTTGTACCCAAAGGTAACAGGAATAATGAAAAAGCCAGGATGAGCCCATGGTTCTCCAAAAGGTGCAGGGAGGCCCCACACCAACCCCCTATAGGCCCCTGCCAGGGCACCTGCTTCCCCTAACCCACCTCTCTTCCCAGACCACAGTTATTGAAAAGAAGTTGAAGGTTTGGTACATGAACACAAATGGAATAACGAATAAATGTGAGGAGTGGCATGAAAGAATCAAGGAGATGTCACCTGACATAGTAGCGGTTACAGAAACAAAGCTCACTGGGATAATAACAGATGCAATCTTCCCTCCCGGATATCAAATCCTGAGGAAGGATAGAAGGAGCAGGGGGAGGAGGGGTTGCACTACTAATAAAAAACCGGTGGGGTTATCAAGAAATGGAAGGTATGGACGAGATTGGAGAAAGGGATTACAAAGCAGGCACAATTCAATCTGGCGAACATATGGTAGTCCTTGCTGTGATGTATAACCCACCACAGAACTGCAGGAGTCCAAGAGAGGAATATGATGAGAACAATAGAGCAATGGTGGACACTGGCTGAGGTGGCATGAAGAGCTCAAACGTGCAGAGCAAAGTTACTGGTTATTGGTGATTTCAACCACAGGGAGATTCATTGGGAAAATCTGGAGCCTCATGGTGGCCCCGAAATATGGAGTGCCAAGATGATGGATGGGGTACTGGAAAACCTCATGCATCAACACATCATGGACACTACCAGAGAGAGAGGGGAGGATGAACCAGCAACACTGGACCTTGTGTTCACCCTGAGTAGTTCAGACACTGATGACATCACATATGAGAGGCTCCTAGGAGCTAGTGACCATGTACTCATGAGTTTTTATTACATTGTTGAGTTACAGGTGGAGAGGGTAACAGGAGTCGAAAGGGAAAAGCCAAACTATGAAAGGGTGGACTACACAGGCATGAGGAACTTGCTGCGGGAGGTGCAGTGGGACAGAGAAATGGTAGGAAAGACAGTAAATGAAATGATGGAGTATGTAACAACAAAATGCAAGGAGGCAGAGGAAAGATTTGTTCCCAAGGGCAACAGAAACAATGGAAAGACCAAAGCGAGTCCTTGGTTTACCCAAAGATGCAGGGAGGCAAAAACTAAGTGCATTAGAGAATGGAAGAGGTACAGAAGGCAAAGAACCCAGGAAAACAAGGATGTCAGTCGAAGAGCCAGAAACGAATATGCACAGATAAGGAGGGAGGCCCAGCGACAGTACGAAAATGACAAAGCATCGAAAGCCAAGACTGACCCGAAACTGCTGTTGTTAAGGTTCGAATCTTAATCTTTAGCCAAGTTAGTGCACTCCGTAACAATACACTTCATAGAATGAGAAGATACTTCCAAACTTAGAAATGTAAGGCACAAATAATAGTTACTTAGTCTTTTCTAGTTTCTTTTTATTTAAAAGCATAAATACTTTTTAGATATTCATAAATATCTATTAAATATCACTTTGTCAGAAACTTTCATTCACAAAAGAAAACTCTTAAATAGAATGTACATCATAGACCCCTTCTGGAGACTATATCAATATGGTCACTACACTTGTTAATGATCAGAGGAATATTACTGCTTCCTCAATAATGACATTACTTGTACGTGAGTATATACATTGAGAATGAACACCTTCACTGAGTAACTCCCTGGCATAAGGAATATATCACTTAAAGTTCTAAACTTGACACAGGTCGTCACATCGTAAACTGAGGTTAACAGTATATAACTGTCCACAGACTTGGCTTCAGAATAAACCTCAAGCCGGTTCAGGAGTTTCTACAACACAATTCTCTATCCAAGTGAGAATAAAGTGGAGTACTGGAGGGGTAGCTCAGTCAATGCAGACTGAGTTGGCAGAGAGAGCGAACTGAATTAACACAGTTAATCCCTACATGACATCAACTCGCCAAAGGGGAGAGCAGACTAAACTACCCTCCAAGGACATACGTTGTTTCAACTCTTAGCCAGTTGTTACCTACCTATCTAACACATTACTCAAAATATACATACACATCATACCCGGGTATATTACTAAACCAGATAATATTATACACTAGTAGAATCTTTAATTTAGCTAATATTAAAGAAACCCCGAGTATAATATTAAGTGGATAATACATATCTAAATTAATCTCATTATGACCTTGGTCATAACAGCTGTTTAGCCACATTAGGAGAAAGATGACAGTCAAAGACCAGGTGACCAGGCTGAGGAAAGAAGGTGGAGAATTCACAAGAAATGATCAAGAGGTATGGGAGGAGCTCAACAGGAGATTTAAGGAAGCATTCACAGTGGAGACAGGAAGGACACTGGGAAGACAGGACAGAGGGGGGACACCAACATGGAATAGACCAACAGGTGCTGGACGATATGCACACAACTGAGGAGGAGGTGAAGAAGCTGCTAAGTGACCTTGATACTTCAAAGGCAATGGGACCGGACAACATCTCCGCGTGGGTCCTCAGGGAGGGAGCAGATATACTGTGTGTGCCATTAACCACAATCTTCAACACATCCCTTGAAACTGGGCAACTACCTGAGGTATGGAAGACAGCAAATGTAGTTCCCATTTTTAAAAAAGGAGACAGAAAAGAGGCACTAAATTACAGACCAGTGTCACTGACGTGTATAGTATGCAAAGTCAAGGAGAAGATTATCAGGAGGAGAGTGGTGGAGCACCTGGAACGGAACAAGATTATAAACGATAACCAGCACGGATTCATGGAAGGCAAATCCTGTGTCACGAACCTTCTGGAGTTCTATGAAAAAGTTACAGAAGTGCGACACGAGAGAGAGGGGTGAGTTGATTGCATTTTCTTGGACTGCAAGAAGGCCTTCGACGCAGTTCCTCACAAGAGACTAGTGCAGAAACTAGAGGATCAGGCGCATATAACAGGAAGGGCACTGCAATGGATCAGAGAATGCCTGAAAGGGAGGCAACAACGAGTCATGGTATGGGATGAGGTATCACAGTAGGCACCTGTGATGAGCGGGGTCCCACAGGGGTCGGTCCTATGACCAGTGCTATTTCTGGTATATGGAAATGACGTGATGGAAGGGTTAGATTCAGAGGTGTCCCTGTTCGCAGATAATGTGAAGTTAATGAGGAGAATTAAATCAGATGAGGATGAGGCAGGACTTCAAAGAGACCTGGACAGGCTGGACACATTGTCCAGCAACTGGCTTCTTGAATTCAACCCTGCCAAGTGCAAAGTCATGAAGATCGGAGAAGGGCAAAGAAGACATCAGACAGAGTATAGACTAGGTGGCCAAGGACTGCAAACCTCGCTCAAGGAGAAAGATCTTGGGGTGACCGAGCATGTCTCTGGAGGCACACATCAACCAGATAACTGCTGCAGCATATGGGCGCCTGGTAAACCTGAGAATAGCATTCCGATACCTTAGTAAGGAATTGTTCAAGACACTGTACACTGTGTACATCAGGCCCATACTGGAGTATGCAGCTCCAGTTTGGAACCCACACCTGGGCAAACACGTTAAGAAATTAGAGAAAGTGCATAGGTTTGCAACAAGGCTTGTTCCGGAGCTCTGGGGTATTTCCTACGAAGAAAGGCTGAGGGAAATCGGACTGACGACATTGGAGGACAGTCTGGTCAGGGGAGACATGATAACGACATACAAGATACTGCGTAGAATAGATAAAGTAGACAGAAACATGTTGGTCCAGAGAGGGGACACAGAAACAAGGGGTCACAACTGGAAGCTGAAGACTCAGACGAGTCAAAGGGATGTTAGGAGTATTTCTTCAGTCATAGAGTCGTCAGGAAGTGGAATAGCCTAGCAAGTGATGTAGTGGAGGCAGGAACCATACATAGCTTTAAGTGTGGGGACCAGAGGCACTAAAGTGCGTATGCAGGAAATAAGGTTAGACAACTAACACTAACATTGTTTATTCAGTAAGTAGGTATAGTTACAGGCATACATGAGTAGGTGAACAGGTGTTTACTCAGTAAGTATAGCTCCAGGTATACATGAGTAATTGAACAGGTGTTTACTCAGGAAGTATAGCTCCAGGTATACATACATAGGTGCACAGGTGTTTACTCAGTAAGTATAGCTCCAGGTATACACGGGTAGGTGCACAGGTGTTTGCTCAGTAAGTATAGTTCCAGGTATACATGAGTAGGTGAACAGGTGTTTACTCAGTAAGTATTGTAAACAGCCTGCACTGTCTGCACAGACAGCCATGCTGTCTGCCAGCTTAGTTCATATTTCGTGTCACTCAGGTGCTGCCCTCTGGGCCTGTCCAAGTCTGTGGGAAGCTGGTCCCACACTCTCTCACACTCACACAGCAGCCTAGCAGGAAAACACAAGGCCTAGTAGCTCTCTCGTGGGATGGCCCTCCCGGGCCATGGGCATAACACACAAGCCTGTGTAGCCACCACGACTTAACAATAAAGTAAGAAGCCTCCGAAGAAGTATCATTGAACCCCGCTACCATAATACCAATTAATCTTGGTTTACATTGGTTCACAGCAAAGCTCCAGGCATACATGAGTAGGTGAACAGGTGTTTACTCAGAAAGTAAGTATAGCTCCAGGTATACACGAGTAGGCACACAGGTGTTTACTCAGAAAGTATAGCTCCAGGTATACACGAGTAGTTGCACAGGTGTTTACTCAGAAAGTATAGCTCCAGGTATACATGAGTAGGTGAACAGACATAGGCACAGTACATAGCAGCATGTGTGTAGAGAACCTAGGATAGGCCCAAAAGCCTGACAGTGAGATTATCCCTTTCCTTCCTCCTCCCTCTCCCATCGCATCGGCTAGGATGTCATGGTAGTAACGAACACACACACACATGAACATAAGAGGGCCATAAATTCTCACACACAAACACTTGTAGTCCCTACTCTAACGGAAACATCTCACATACCCACTCCATCACCCACAATTCACCCACACTCTCTCCTTTTATCTCATCTAGCTCTCTCTTTCTCTTTCTCCTATTCCACTTTCTCTCCCTCTCTCCTATTCCTATATCCCTCCCTCCTCCTTCTCCTCCTCCTCCTACAATACCTCCTCCTGCTCATCCATTTCCCACTTCACCTCCTCTTCCTTCTCACTCTCTCCCTCTCTCTCCTTTTATCTCTCCTAAGAACATAAGAACATAAGAAAGGAGGAACACTGCAGCAGGCCTATTGGCCCATACTAGGCAGGTCCTTTACAATCCTTCCCACTAACAAAATATTTGCCCAACCCAATTTTCAATGCTACACAAGTCTCACTCAAATCCAACCCCTCTCACTCATGTATTTATCTAACCTAAATTTAAAACTACCCAACGTTTTAGCTTCAATAACCCAACTAGGTAGACTGTTCCACTCATCAAGTACCCTATTTCCAAACTAATACTTTCCTATATCCTTTCGAAATCTAAACTTATCCAATTAGAATACATTATTGCGGGTTCTTTCTTGAAGGGATTTCCTCAAAACCTTATTTATATCCCCTTTGTTAATACCCATCTTCCACTTATACACTTCGATCATGTCTCCCCTCATTCTTTGTCTTACAAGTGAATGTAGCTTAAGAGTCTTCAACCGTTCTTCATAAGGAAGATTTCTAATGCTATGTATTAATTTGGTCATTCTATGCTGGATGTTTTCTAGTGAATCTGTATCTATTCTGTAATATGGAGACCAGAACTAAGCTGCATAATCTAAGTGAGGCCTTACTAATGATGTATAAAGCTGTAAAATAACCACTGGTCTTCTGTTGCTTACACTTCTTGATATAAATCCCAGTAATCTATTTGCCATATTACGTACGCTTAGGCATTGCTGTCTTGGTTTAAGGTTGCTGCTTACCATAACCCCCAAATCCTTTTTGCAATCTGTATGGCTAAGTTCTACATTATTTAACTGATAAGTACTAGGGTTATGGACACTCCCGAGCTTCAGTACCTTGCATTTATCTACACTGAACTGCATCTGCCACTTTTCTGACCAGGAATTGAGTTTGTCTAATCCTCATAAAGTTCTGTGACATCTACATTTGAATCAATTATCCTACCTATCTTTGCGTCATCGGCGAATTTGTTCATGTCACTAATAATACCCTCATCAAAGTCACTGATATATATTATAAACAACAACGGGCCCAAGACTGATCCCTGTGGCATGCCACTTGTTACAGATCCCCACTCGGATTTAACCCCATGTAAGCATACTCTCTGCTTCCTATTGGTGAGCCATGACTCGATCCAAGACAGCACTTTTTTCCCCAGTGCCATGAGCTGCCACTTTCTTTAACAGTCTCTGATGTGAAACTCTATCAAAAGCCTTACTAAAATCTAAATAAACAATATCAAATTCTTAACCATGATCAACGGCCTGAAAAGCTTTACTGAAGAAGGTTAATAAATTAGTTAGGCAGGACTGGCCACTCGTGAATCCATGCTGAGTATTATTTATCAAGCTATGCTTATCCAGATGGCTTCTTATATTATCAGCTATAATTGACTCTAGTAATTTGCCTACAATTGAGGTTAGGCTTACTGGGCTGTAATTTGATGGTAATGACTTGTCCCCTGCCTTAAAAATAGGTATTACATTAGCCATCTTCCATATATTAGGCACTACACCTGTTTGAAGAGAAATATTAAAAATATTAGTCAATGGTTTACAAAGTTCCATTTTACACTCTTTAAGAATCCTGGAAAAAAGTTCATCAGGGCCTGGGGATTTATTTTGCTTTAATCGGTCCATCTGTTTGATAACCATTTCGCTAGTGACTGTGATTAATTACTGGGATATTGTCTGTGTCTTCCTGAGTGAAAAACCGAGAGAAAATATTTATTAAGAATAAAACACATTTCATTCTCCTTGTCAGTAAGATGCCCCAGAGTTATTTTTAAGGGGACTTATCTTATCTCTAACTTTTGTTCTATAAACCTAGAAAAAACTTTTTGGGTTAGGTTTAGAATCTCTAGCAACTTTAATTTCGTGCTCCAATTTAGCTTTTCTCATCCCGTTTTTAACGTCCCTCTTAATGTCAATATACTGATTCATAAGACGACCCTCACCTCTTTTGATACGCCTATAAATTCCTTTTTTCTGTCCTAAAAGATATTTGAGCCTATTATTCACCCATTTGGGGTCATTTCTATTCAATCTAATTTCCTTATGTGGGATAAATGTCCTTTGGGCAGCATGTATTGTGTTAAGAAAGCTGTCATACTGATAGCTCTCTTGGTTACTCCAGTCCATAGATAAGTGTTCTCTAAGCCCAGTGTAATCTGGTAAGCGAAAATCTGGGCACATTACTGAATTATCCCTACTATCATACTTCCATTCATTGATAAAGGTAATTGATCTGTGATCGCTTGAGCTGAGTTCCTCAATAATTTCTGAATTATTAAGAAGGGTTTCCTTGTTTGCCAGAACCATGTCAAGCAGGTTATTTCCCCTTGTAGACTCTGTCACAAACTGCCTCAAAAAAAATCCTGAACTACTTCTAAGAAGTCGTTAGATTCTAAATTCCCAGTCAAGAAATTCCAATCAATATGACTAAAGTTAAAGTCTCCTAGAATTACTACATTATCGTGCCTTGTGGCCTTAACAATTTCCTCCCATAGTAGTCTCCCTTGGTCCCTATCTAAGTTTGGGGGATGGTACATCACTCCTAAAATCAATTTTTCATGTCCCTCTGAAAATTCTATCCAAACAGACTCTGTATGTGTTACTTCAGACTTAATACCCTATTTTATGCAACAGTTCAAGCGATCTCGTACATACGGTGCCACCCCATCCCGCTTCCCGATACTTCTATCTGCTTGGAACAATTTAAAACCCTGAATGTGACATTCTGCAGGTATGTCTCGACATTTTTAATTAAACCACGTCTCAGTTATGGCAAATACATCAATGTTACCTGCACTAGCAACTAATCTCAACTCGTCCACCTTATTCCTAGCACTACGACTATTAGCATAATATACATTGAGAGATGTAGAGCGTGTGGAAGCATGGAGACAATTTTTCATGCGGTATGTTTTTGTGACTGTATAGAAGTTGTGTGGGTCTGGTTAGGAAAGGTGTTTAGGTTAGTGGGTGGGGGAGGGTTGCAGGTGTTGCGGGCTTTAAGTTTGGATATAGGTGGGGTGAGTAAGATGGTGGAGAATGCAGTGGCGTATTTGGTCACGGATTTTATATATACGTCATGGGCCATGAGGGAGGTGGGCGTGGATGAAAGGATAAAGGTGTTAGCTGCGACATTTTACAGAACTAAGTGTCGTTATAGAGAAATTTATGGAGGGAGTTGGGAGACTGCTTTTAGTGAGGGCTATCAAAGTTTTAGGTTGAGGGATTTATAGGATTTACGTGTAATGTAAGGGGTCACGGCGGGCTGGCTTCCCGATAAGGACACTGTGAAAGGGTTTAGTGTGGAAGAGAATGAATATAGTACTGAGACATAAGTACCTTTGACTGTGTGATGTATGCCCTTTGGAGTACCAATGGTGTGGCGGAAACAGATGAACCACCATGATGACTGCTACTTTTGAATCATTAAATTTGCTGGATTTAACAAGAAGACTAAAGATCATATAATATACCCAAATATTCCTTCAGCAATAAGGACTGTTCCACACTCTGAAGATATTCCTGTACCTGTGCCATCTGAGACATGGCAAATTTCATCAGAGTCTCATACCAATGATTCTAAGGAGATTGAAGTAGACTATGAGCCTCCAACAAATGATGATCCCAAACCCTTCAACCAAGTTGAGCTCAATGACTTGGTGAGAAACCTTAAACTTCCAAAAGAAAGTGTACAGTTAATTGGCTATAGACTGAAGGAACACAGGTTTCTAGCTCCTGGAACAACATTCGCTTAGCACCGTCATCGAGAAGTGGAATTCACTCAGTTCTTTGACAAAGAGGAATCAAAAGAGGAATCTTTAGTTTTCTGTTCAAATGTTTCTGGCCTTATACACAAATAACCCGCACATAAAAGAGAGAAGCTTACGACGACGTTTTGGTCCGACTTGGACCATTTACAAAGTCACACTAACCAGAAGTGGAGCAGGACGGCTATACATAGGCAGGAAGAGGTGGTGGTAGTAGTAGTAGTACAAGAATGGTATACAATACCGACAAGATGAAATTAGGACACATGCGCAACACCTGGGCACCCCTATCGTAGACGTTTCACCATCCAGCCAGCCACTGGATGACGAAACGTCCACAACAAAGACACCTGTCCTTGCTAATCTTTACATGGAATACTTCGAGACTGTTCTTCTTCCTACCATCGATGTGCAACCTTCACTCTGGCTCCGCTATGTGGATGACATCTTTGCTCTGTGGCCTCATGACTCCAGTCTCTTCCAACCTTTTCTTGAAGCTCTTAATAATCTTGCCCCTTCCATTAAGTTTAAAGCTGAATGGGAATCTAATTCCTTGCTTCCTTTCCTTGATGTCCATGTCCACCGCTCAGATACAGGTTTTTTCCTTTTCCGTTTACCGAAAACCTATCATGCTTCCCCTGTCAAGAAAAGTGTTCTTATCTCCCTCTTTCTCCGTGCCCTCCGCATCTGTGATCCTCAGTTCCTTCCAGCAGAAATTTCCACTCTTCATAATTCGTTTTCCCATCTTGGCTACGCTTCCCATTTCATAGACTCTGCCCTCTCACGTGCTAAACGTAATTTCTTCTCTCCCAAACTCTCTACTCCTGGGAGCTCTTCTATCCTCTGCCTTCCCTACATTTCCGGTCTTTCTAATCTCAACAATTCTCTCCGCCAGACTAACAATCTTCCCACTAATCTCGTTCATACCTCTCCTCCCTCTACAGATGTTCCTGGTGTCTACTCTGTTTCTTGCTCCTCCTGTTCTCTTCAGTACTTTGGAGAAACTGGTCGATCTCTTTCTGACAGACTTAGGGAGCACAAAAATAGTGTTAGGCTTGCCGACACAAACAATGCTCTGTTCTGTCACGTCAGAGATCACAGCCATCCTATTGACTGATCTTCTGCTAAAACTGTCTTCCCTACTTCCAACTCGAACAGTCGCCGTCTAGTTGAATCCTCTCTAATACACAACTTTCCTTGTATGAATCTTAATCCTGGCTTCGTCTCTGTAGATGCCTTCCTCTCCCACTACATTGTAAAATGCTCCAAACTTCAGAACACCCGTGACTTAACCTGACTCCTCATTTTTTTTTTTCTTTTTTTTCTTTTTCTTTTACTTCTTCTCCCTCTTCCCCTTTCCTCTTTCCTTTTTCTCCTCTGGGTTGTCTTTCTCTCTTCTGTCTCGTGTTTCTGTTCCTTCTTTATTTATTTCACTACTTCCTTCCCCTTTCACGCACCTCTGTGCGCTTGCTCTCCCTCTGTTGGCGTCTAGCTCCTTTGCAGTGCTCCCCTTCCTTTGTATTTGACTGGCTCGTCCTCCTTATTTCCCACTACTACTACTACCACTACTACTACCTCTTCTACTACTACTACTATTTCTTTTGATGAAATTGAGACACATGTGCGGCGTCTGGGTGTCTTTGTTGTGGACGTTTCGTCATCAAGTGGTTGGCTGGATGGCGAAATGTCTACAATAGGGGTGCTCGGGTGTTGCGTGTTACGCGCCCCTACTTCACTCCATTATATACAAAAATAAAAGGCCTGGTTAAAATAAGTTCTGTAATAATATATCACGAACCACTTTATTACTAGCTAGATAAAGCAGGTTCGACTATATATTATTAACGGGTACAGTATGAATCAAAAGTACTCTCTTTGTATTATATTGTATTATATTATATCTTTCCCCATGATTATTATAACTATAATATTATATTATATTATTATTAGGTTAGGTATTACGAATGTGTAACCACTACTGTAGTGACCAATTGGTGGTTCTAGAATTGACGCCACGCGTCGCCTTCTGGCAGAGCTGAAGTCATACTATGAAGTAGATGAGTGAGGCAGTCAGCTCCTAGCTCTGACTTGGTACGGGTCTTCAACCCAAAGCTCCTAGCTTAAACTAAAACTTTATACCAAGTCTTGCCTTTGCCATTAGTCTGGTAATTCATGTCACTTATGAAAGATAACTATTTCGTTACCCTAGACCTTTCTAAAAGAGTAGATTATTAATTGAAATTATTGTATCATACTCTGTTATTGAGAATTTGAACGTAAGATTGGGTTTCTTGCTGTATAGTGTTTCATTTATAATTGCTTGTCGTTATTTTAATTCACTAACCAAATACCAATGAAGCTAAATGATTGGTAATAAAATAAAACTAACAAAAAAAAAATGGAGTTATTTGTGCCCCTATTGTTACAGTGAAGATTAAGTCATAACAAATAGGGGCCTGTCCGGGAGCTACTTACCCTGAAGTACATATTTGTTTTGCATTAAAATTAAGCTCCCTTGCGAGAATTAAGAAAATGGATCCAGAAATTAAGTCATTATTAGATGAATTAACAGAGGCTACTTTTGACACTTTAAAATTACAGACGTGTTGGCAAATAGCTAGACAGTTAGATATACCTTATAATAGATACCATAGTGCAGAGACTCTTAGGTCCCTAATTAAGGATAGATTATTTCCGAAAATCCAAGCAATGCCAGAACTAGATTCGGAAGATAGTTTTATTTCTCAGTTTGAGGAAGTAGAAATCCCACGGACGGGAACTGCCTTAAATAATGAAGTTGAACCAGGGTTTACAAGGCCTTACTACTCAGTCCAGTCTCAAGCTCTCCCCGTTCATTTCCCGGAGTATGTATCGGTGGGTTGGAACGAACCCTCAGTCAAATGACGGGGATAATTTTAGGACTGGTGCTCGTCCCAAAATACTTCCCGGGGAAGACGCCCAAATTCCCTTCGGTGTCATTACCTCTTGGGAATTTCACGTCCGAACAACTAGAGAGAATAGAACGCATATTACTATTACAAAACTCTCAAATCGAAGCTAGAAGACGTCTAAACGAGGAAGAATTTAGGCGTGAAAGGTTTCGTTTTGAAACAAAGCAGAAGGGAGTTCCGGAAGAAAGAGACGTGAAGAGCACGGTAACCGGGTTGACTTGCATTAAAGCAGCTTATTGGTACCCAAGTTTTAAAGAAACAGACTTAGATGAATTCTTTGAAATTTTTGGAATAG
>NC_069471.1:3372282-3399782 GCF_026875155.1 Cherax quadricarinatus
AGCACCCACAAGTACGGTGCTACTAATTAATTGTGGACTTGATTATATTATAGTTTAGCTGAATAAGGAGGTGGGGGGGTAGGATACACATGAACATCCATCAAGGAAAACATTTGAACATAATCCCACCACTTACCAGATCAGTTCCTTGAGTAGCGTCACTTACCTGTCATTATCACTAATAACTCTATCTCAAACTGTGGTACTAACATACATTCTCCATACCTCCATCATGACCGTTGTTATAACGACACGGTTCATTAGACTGAGGCGTGATTGTACTCCTTTAGTTCGTGATCCAATACTTCATTTCCCGGAGTCACTGCTTCACAGACACGGCGTCTCATTCCATCCGCATGCCACAAGATATCCTGATCTTTTGTCCACAGGTTTAGACGTCTATAACATTAACAAATTAGTCACTCCTTCGGACGAGAGTCAACGATTCAACTCGGACCAGGCAGCTCTATCAGCGATCACCGTCATTATACCATTTTACCATTTATTACGGTCCCTATTACTTCCAACTCTTCACAGAACGATTTACCACCTCTCATAATTATATACCTATTAATCCTAGGCCATGAAGAATTGTGGACTATGTAGCTACAATTAAAACAATCTGGCATTCCCCAGACCCCCACACATTGCACTGCAAGGCACCCTTGGTCTACTCTATTATTCAATACATTTTATCCATTCACATTAAACCATGGTCCCGATTATTTCGGAAAATTAAATTTCCCTCACTCCAGTCCGGGGACGAGTTACGAACTTGCACATTAATGAATGGAGGACTAATTTTCCCATCCTTCATGGCCCCTGAAGCCATTCGTATCCAACGATTATTTAGCATCATCAAGACTTCAATTACTTCACTACCTGTAATCCCATCGAGCGGTCAGCATCCAATACACCTAACATCTAAGCCTCCATGCTCAAAGGATTCATGGTTTCTACATTATTTACAATGACATTAAGCTCATATGCTCTACAGGCTAATGTTGGTCATACTGCGAATTATCACTATTATCCTGTACAACTTAGAGGCGTAGTACTTTGCCTAAAAGACGATCCTTACACATGTCGATAACAATATCGGACACTTCCATGGCCTCTGCTATTTTACTAGAACTTCAAACATTGGATATTTATCATTCATCCCATTAATCTGCTCATAGACTCCTGGTAATTCCAGTTGGGCTCACAACTCACACACATCTTATTTCCATACAGCTATCTCGTATCCCATCACCCCAGCACATTACTGATTAGACCACTCCATGGCTCATCCATATTTATGAACCAAATGGACTAATTAGTTTCCATTCCTCAGGCATAAGCCTATGTCCCTGGTAATTTATTGGCATACTGGAATTATGAAAACTTTAACAATAACAAGTCTCTCTCAGTATCCCAATCTAGCCCCAGCACATTACTGATATAGGCACCAAACTCCATGGCATCATGAATTTATTGAACCTCAAATGGACAATTAGTGTTCCATTCTCCAGGGGCTAAGCCTATGCTCCTGGATTAATTTTTGGGCATACTGAATATGAGACTTTAACAATACACAAGTCTCTCTCAGTATCCCAAGTAAGTCCCCAGCACTTACTGATATAGGCACTTCAACTCCATGGCATCCATATTTATTGATCCCTCAAAATGGACTAATATGCATCTCCATTATCTCAGGGCATAAGCCTATGCTCCCTGGTTAATTTATTGGGCATACTGGAATTTTGAGACTTTAACAATAACAGTCTCTCTCAGTTTCCAAGTCAAGTCCCAGCACCCTTACTGCATTAATTTCATTAACCCCTTCACATATCCTCATTAGTTCCTCTTCAGTTGACGTCACACCCGGAAATTGTCCACATAAGATTATTTACCCAATTACTTCGCTCAGTGGACCACCTGTGCACTTAAGGTGTGCATTTATCGTCGCCTGAAGTAAGAACAATTTATTATTTAACTGTTTATTAATTATATCATTATAAGCAGTCAACAATTTTGGTGTCTTGCTCAGTTCGCAGAGCTGGGCCCTTTAACTGTCCATACGCCATCCTATAATTAGTAGGTATTCTGGACGGTCGAGCTTCCACGGAAGTCGCACCCAGTAATGTCCAGATTCACATTTAACATCCTTCAGGTATTGTTCCTGAGTAAAGGAATCATTTGGACTTTCCTCATTTATATTAATCCCTATGCTGTCCAGCTCCCACAAATTAGACTGGTTCAACATCATCGATAGAAGAATACTTGTACTGGGTTGACCTTTTATGAGTAAGACACCGTGACTGTATTCACTACTTCCTCTAGTCATTATTACTAGGCGGTAGTCTGCCATATATTACATGGCCCGTACCAGTGTTGAGGAGAGTGACGCCGCATGCTTTTGGATTTATGCCCTTTATCCTGAATTATTACATCCAACCCGGCAAGGCTACCTCAGCTAGGCCATCATTATTGCCATTAGCTGCAACCTTTACATCAGTCACTGTAGTGTCAGGGTTATTAACATTATCATTATTGTCACCATTATTATAAGAATCACATACAACCCTGCACATAACTGTATGGTGCCTTCCCTTGTTGCATTGATAGCAACTGTTCAATTTGGTATGACAATCCTTTACATTATGATTGTCTAGACATCTGATAAATCTGTCAAGTTCTTTCATTCTTTCCACTTTAATATCCCATGAATTAAGGCATTACAATTTTTAGTGAAATGAGTACCCTGGCAGAAGAGGCAGTCCTCTCTTTTCCATGCCCTGACCTCTTTATTAACTGGTACCCTTACTGAGTACTTATTCCTCTTCCTTGAAGTGAGGAACCACTATTACCTGATTCCTGACTTGATATGTGCCTATTTAACTCATAACTATGATTATTACCACTGGATATTTTTTCCCTTTGTAGGACTAGACATACTTCAGAGTCATTATGTGTTATATCCTTAGCACTGTTTGGCTGACTGGTCTGCAATTGAACAATTAATTCCTGCCGACCTAGTCCTGATTTCCTCCTGACCAAACTATGGGGTTTTTGGCAAACCCACCCTTTGCATTAATAGTTGATCACTGCCTGGCTTACACCCTTTAATTATTCAAGCCTTACTTTTACAAGACAGTTTTCTTCCAAATCCGTAATGTTGATTAATAAAACATTCATATCCAATTCCATCTGCACAATTCTCTAGCAGATCTCTTTCCACACAGTCTTTAAACCACAATTGTACCAATCAAAATCTACTCCTAAAACATCTAAATATAACTTTTAATTCATTAGGGTTCACCGGTTCTTGATTCGCTAAAATCAAATTGCCTTCGCACATGGCTTAAATAAGCCGTAATGATGCTTTCATTACTCTAAAATTCCACGGACATGTCAGCACATTAACTCCATTAGATCCCAGTCATGGTTAGAGAATTATTAATCACTGAATTATAAACATAAGTAGCGCCTTATAAGAAGTAATTCTTGCACCTTTCCTCTTGAATAAATCCTAGCCACACATGGTGCTAGCATAAAGTAGGGCCTAATTATCATCCATCACACGATCGATTAAACTTGTGCAACCCTACACCCCACTTTCCTTCAATCAGTCACTTAATTATTAAGTAATTAATTCAATTAATTTTTTCACTGATTGCCTCCGGTTCCGGATGGACCAACGTGCAGATATGAAATTTTCTAGGGTCGTACCTGTATGTACCTCAACATTATTACAAACCAGTACTCTCATTGGGAGACAACCATAATAGGTTTTACCGTATCACCCCCGTTAGACCATGTGAAAAACTTAACCACCCCTGGTCGCGGCAAGTGGTTTCCTTCGACCTCACAATCTTATCCATATCCTATCCGAGACCATTATGGATTGGATAGCACCCACAAGTAAGGTTGCTACTAAATTAATTTGTGGACGGTATAGATTATTATTAGTTAGCTGAAGAAGGGGGGATGTAGGATACACCTGATACTCCATCAAGGAAAAACATTTGTACTTAATCCCACCACTTACCAGATATTCTCTGGAGGTCACTTGATGTAGCTGGTTCCACTCATAACCAATCCATTTACAAACCATAACCTAACTGGCCAGCATGAGTCTCTTATAAATAAAGGGTGTTACTTAACTGTGGTGATTGATACTCCTTATTCCGCCATTCACCATCTTTCATTTCGATGTCCTGCTACACCAAACGTTCTCATTCCGGCAGGCGAGGTATCCGTCGTTTTGTCCCGTTTAGAAGTCCCCCCCACCCCCCCCCCCCCCCCCCCGTGGGGGGGATTCCAAAAATCTTCATTATCCCCGGTACGAGAGTCACACGATCCACTCGGAGCAGGCAGCGTCAATTCACATCCCGCATTCTCTTAACTCAATGTTATTATCACTGATTACATTACCATTCACAAGACGATTTAACGTCTCATAACTATTATACAAATTAGAGTCACTCCTTAACCCTTTGACTGTTTCGACGTATAAATACGTCTTACGAGCCAATGTTCTGACGTATTTATAACGCATAAATTCTAGCAGCTTCAAAACAAGCAGGAGAAAGCTGGTAGGCCCACATGTGAGAGAATGGGTCTCCATGGTCAGTGTGCACCATATAAAAAAAATCGTGGAGCCAGTGGTGCATTGGGGGGAATCCCATTTCAGTTGTCCTTTTTCGCATGTCTAGCGGTAAAAAATGGTTTCCCCAGAAAATCGGGACCCTTTCTTCCCAAGTGATGCTCTAAACAGAGGGAAAGGTCATGAAGATCAATTTCATGATTTGGAGGAGTTTGAACCAAAAGCAATGGAGGGGAGGAGGGGAGGAAGAGGAGGAGGAGGGGGGGGGAGGAAGGAAGGGAGGGGGAGGAAAAGAGGAGGGGGAGGGGAGAAGGGAGGAGGAGGAGGAGGAGGAAGAAAAAGAGTAATAATATTGTTCCCTTAAAAGCAAAAAAAAAAAAAACTCCACCCCATGACAGTGACAAGATAAGGGGGATAACATCTGATAGAGCTGACTTTGTGAGCGTAAAGGAGGGTAATTTACTGCCCATCCCCCTCCCTTTGTTTTTGGGGTACACAAATTTTTGTCTGTTATTTTTGTCTGTAAGCCCCCTGTCGTCCCATCTAGCTCTCTGTCTCAGAAGAGCCAAAAGGGGCGTGTCACACGTTTACTCCATCTTCAAGCAGGTTACACTTTGTCTGGATTTCTTGGTTACCAGGTAATTTACACTATGATACTTGTATTTATGTTACCTGTGAGACGAGATAGGGAGACAGAAAGAAAGGGACAGGTGAAAAGATTGAGAGGGGAAAAGAAATTAGTAGAATGGAGGAGGGGAAGCAGCATCCCACCCCATTGTTTTGACAGGCAGAGGGGAGTGACTAATGAAACAAAGTCATTTGACAGCGCCAATTCTGACCAAAACATTAAACCACACCCTGCAACCCAAAGAAAAGGGGGAGGAAGGGGGGGAGGAGAAGGAGGAGGAGGAGGAGGAGGAGGAGGGGAGGAGGAGGAGGGAAAGGGGGAGAAGGAAGGGAGAAGGAGGAGGAAAGGGGGGAGGAGAAGGAGGAAGGAGGAGGGGGAAAGGAGGAGGAAGGAGGAGGAGAAGGAGGGGGAGAAGGGGGGGGAAGGAGGGGGAGAAGGAGGAAAGGAGGAGGGAAAGGGGGGGAGAAGGAGGAGGAGAAGGGGGAGGAGAAGGAGGGGGAAGGAGGGGAGAAGGAGGGGGGAAGAGGAGGAAAGGGGGAAGGAGGGGGAGAAGGAGGAGGAAAGGAGGGGGAGAAGGAGAAGGAGGAGGAGGAGGGGGAGGAGGAGGAGGAGGGGAGGGGAGGAGGAGGGGAGGAAAAAAGAAGAGAAGAAGAAGAAAAAAAGGGAAAAGAAGAAGAAGAAAAAAAGAAGAAGAAGAAGAAGAAGAAAAAAGGGGGAAAGGGAAGGAGGAGAAAAAGGGGGAGAAGAAGGAGGAAAGAAGGGGAAAAAAGGGGAGGAGAAGAGGGAGGGAGAAGAAGAAAAAGAAGAAGAAGAAGAGAAGAAGAAAAGAAGAAAAGAAAAGAAGAAAAAAAGAAAAAGAAGAAGAAAAGAAGAAGATGATGATGTGATGAGATGATGATGATGTGTGATTTTGTTTGTTTTGTTTGTTTTTTTTTGTAAAAAAGTTTTGAAAACAATTTTTGAAAATAATGTTTGGTGCTTTTTGTGTTGTATACAACGGGTTTTAATAAAATATTTACATTGCACTTATTGGTCTAATGGGCCACATAAGTTATGTAAAAAAAATAAAATAGTAAAAAAACAAAAAACCTTAAATTAAAAGAAAACTACAGTTTCCCGGGGTGGCGGCAGTCGCCGCCTGGTATTTTCTGCAAATTCAGGTCTATATCTCGGTTGTACTGTGGCAAAAATTTTTTTTTTGGGCTAAAACATCAGAAAAATAATTTTCATTTTCTAAAAAAAATATTTTTTTTTTTTAAAATTTGGCGGAAAAGAATGCAGTTTCAGAGGGGGCCTGAAAAAGTCAAAGGGTTTAAACCCTTTGAGGGGGACAGGCCCCCTTTCCCAAACTCTTCTCAGGGTCGGCCAAATTTAAAAAAAAAAAAAAAAATTTTTTCTTATGAAAAGATAGAGAATCTTTTCCCCACAAAAGACACCAAAAATTTTAAATTTGATAGAAAACTTACGGGGAAATTTTGCTTCGCCCAAAACGGGGTCTCGGCGATGTTTATGCACGGGGATTTTGCCCACTTTTTTACCCCATTTTGGCCAATTTCACTGTACTGTCGACAAAAAAAACTGAATATTTCGTGGAACTCCATTTTTTCTATCGAATGGGGCAAGAAACTACCCATTTATAAATTTAACTATCCAGTACAGTGGTCAGAATTTAGCAATTTTGCCAATTTCACAAAAATTTTCCCAAAAGATCCCAAATTTTCCGAATAGGGCCAGAATAAACAAAAAGACTTTCCTGGCATTTAAAATGACATTTCCTCTAGTCATTAGTCACGTCTCAAGGGCCCCTAATATTCTTTTGCTTTCCACTTTAAAATTTTTATTCTCACAAAAAATATAAGATTTACTGTTATGCAGACTACTGCATTAGTTTAAAAAAGGGTTTAAATATTATTATTGGTGCACTTGTAAAAGAATATTAGACTCACCAGTTTACGTGTATTGCACGCTTGGCACGATTTGTTTACTTTTGAAGTTTGGGAAAAATCGAACATTTCTGCTACTTTGAGCTCAATTTCAAGGCACCTTTCATTGTAAAACCAGTCAAAATCATCTCAATTTCTGTAATATGTCTTCCATTCTATAAAATGAGCCCAAGGGAAAAACTGGGAAATACAAAAATAAAAAACCATACAAAAAATTACACTGAAAAAAGCCCGCTGATTTATAAAAAAAAAAGGGGTTAAAAATTTTTTTTTTTCCCATTATCCCACTTTTGTGCTGCAGGTTTTTTTTGGACTGTGCCCCGGGACCACATAGCCCCATTCTTACTTTGGGGGGCCTACCGTTTTTTCCCCCCCAAATTTGTTTGAAACCGCTAGAATTTTGGTACTGGGTAGTAAAAAACCCCCCCTAAGGGGTTAAAAACATTCTAGTATGACCAAAACCTAAAAGGGTTTTAAGATTTTGGGACCGATGGTGTGTTTAAAACCCAAAGGGTAAAAATTTTTCCCCAGGACACAGCCATAGTAAAGCCCCCGTCCCCCCGGGGCCCCCTACCCTGTTCATTCATTTTCCCCACTTTTTTTCGGTGGGGTCCGAAAAATCACGTTCCCTCACTCTTAAAACCAGGAACATTTAAAGAAAATTCCTATTATAAAATTGAGGCCTTTATTAACCCCTTTAGGCCCGGCTGTGTTTCCCCCAATTTTTCGTGGTTCCTTTGCTTTCCCAGCCCCCTCCCCCAAATTAAAAAACATCCCGCCCCCCCCAGGGCCCCCGAGTCCACCAAACCCCCCGCATATGCGCTGCGAAAAAGGGAAACTTTGGTTTCTCTTTTTTCAAATACTTTTTTTGGCCCCATATGGGGACCTTTTTAAACACCTTTTAAAGGGCATAAAATTTTTTCGGAAAATTAAAAAATTTTTTCCCACAAAAAGGGGGGAAAATTAAAAACTCGAAAAGTAGGGGTTCCACTGTAATTTAATTTAGTTGTTAAAATTTAAAGGGCACCATGACTGATTTGAGTAAAGTGGTTTTTGTTTTTTTTATTTCTTTATTTTCAAAATTTTTTAGTTGATGATTAATTAAGTTTGCTTTCAGGAAAACTTTGGGAATTTATGATTTACCTTTTTCCCGTACCTACTATCAATTGGGATTATTAAAAATTTTTATTTTATGATGCAAAAATTTTTGGGGTTTTTTTTGGGGGGAGTTTTACTTCAGAAGGTTTTTTTATGGCATTGGGGGAAATTTTTTTCTCACCTGTCCCCTTTAAAAAATTTGTAGATGGAATTTTTTAAGGGATTTTTTAACCCAAAAATTTTTTAAATTTGTGGTAAGAGGTTAGACAGTTGATGAAGTTTTTCATCAAATGCCCAAAAATTATTGTTTTAAAAAAATTTCCCTTTTTAAATGAAAAGAGTTTTGCCCCAAATCCCTTTAAAATTTTAAAAGTTTTTTTTTCTTGACATCTTAATTTTTGAGAGGAAAACCCTGATTTTTTTAAAAACAAAATTTTTTAGGGAAAAACCCAAAAAATAACTGTAGTTATGTGCACTAATTTTTCTTCACCCTCATGGAAAAGAGTTTTAAAAAATTTTTGTATTTTTCATTTTGTTTTTAAGAACTTTGTGTATTTACAGCCCCCAGAGTTTATGATAAAGCAATGGGTTTAAAATTTTGAAACAGGGTAAAAAAATCAAAAATTCCCCAAAATGTTGTTGATTTTTTCCATTAAAAAATTTCTTAAAATATACAAATTTTAAAAATCAAAAAAATGAAAAAAGTTCCAAACCCAAGGGGTTTATTGGTTCGCCCTTACCCTTTTAATCGCTTTATATTTCCCTTTTTCACTTATTTAATTTTTAAAAACAAGCTGTAATTTAAAAAACTTGATTCAGTATAAAACAAATTAAAATTGAAAAAACCCCAAAAATTTGGGGCCCCTAGGGTCTTGGTTTGGACCCTGGCTTAAAAGGGTGTAGCCAAAAGGACAAACCCCGAAAGGGTTAACTAAAAGATGAATGAAAAATTTTTGGGGTAATTTAAGCCCTTTATTCCTAATGGTTATACTTTTAAAAGGAATTATACATAATGCAGCTATTGGTTAAAAAAAATGTAATGCAGGATACTAAGAAAAATTTAAAAAATAATTGGAAAAATTCTTTTTAAATTTTTTTCCAAAAAAAATTGTGTATATATATTTATTTTATACAGCCTTTTCTCCCATGTGACGTTTTTTGTTTACCAACGACCCCTGATTACAAAGGCTCTTAATTTTAACAATTTTTTTTCTTTAAAAAATGTTTCTTAGAGCTGATTTCCTCTATTCCCTTATTCTGATTTAAGTACATTACTGTATAAACATTTAAAAATTTTATAAGAATGTTATGAATTGTGCAAAGTGACAATAAAACAATATCAAAGATGGCTGACACAAATCCACTACCATTATAGTATCGTCCTTGTTTAGTGACGAATTTGTTTACCAATGTGGTCTCAGGAGCAGAAATCTATCATTAAGTGAGGAGAAGCTGTATATATACAGGAGATGGCAGTTATGTTCTTGATAATGCTTTGTTAGGTAAAACCGTGTAAAGTGAACTGAAGAACTTATGGGGAAAATAGAGTTAAGTTCCATGTAGCCCCAAAAAAGCCAAACTTTTTGTTGTTATGTCATATTAGATGAACTGTAATATATAAATAAGCCATATAGATGATATTAGCAAAATTATTCATGAAGTATTTTGCCTGGTCTCCAGACAAACTCGTCCATCGCCGACACCATCCATACCACAACATAAATGATATATTTTATTCATTTTAGAGTATATATCAGGTTTGTATATTATTTATCTTGTTTATTATGTCATATTAGATGAAGTGAGATAGATAAATAAGCTGTTGATATTAGCAAAATTTTTGAAGTACAGAATTTCACTGGAATGGATTACAGGGGGACCCCTGTAAAACGATATTTATTTAAATCCAGAAGTCTGTTTGGGTGCCTTTTATAGACTGAATTTGTTCCCATAAGAAATATTGTGAATAAGATTAGTCTGTTTCAGACCCCTAAAAATACACCTACAAAAGCACTTACAAAAATACACTTATATAATTGGTCGAGTTGGGAGCTGATCGTTATGCGGGGGTAACTGTAATTGCATTTCAGTTAATTTAAATGAAGAAAATTGACTCTGCAAACGAGCAAATCTAGTTGCGAGCAGGTCATGGAACGGATTAAACTCGCAAGTAGAGGTTCCACCTGTAATATTAATTTAGTTGTTTAAATTAAACACCATGACCGATTTAAAATGTGGTTAGTTTTTGTTACTTCTTTATTTACAAAATTTCTAGTTGATGATTAATTAAGTTTGCTATCAGAAGAACTTGGTAATTATGATTTACCTTTGCCGTACCTCCCTATCTTTTGTACTTATTAAACTTTGTATTGTTGAGGGCAAAGTTTGTGTTTAATGGTGAGTTTACTCTCAGAAGTTTGGTATAAGTTGGGAATTTGTTTCTCCCCTGTCCTTAACAATTTGTAGATAGAATTTTTTGAAGAGAGATTACTTAACAAAATTATTATTAAAGAGGTAAGGGGGTTAGACATGTTGATGATGTTTTACATCAAATGCCTAAGATTATGATAAAAAAACATTTCCTTGTTAAGTGAAAAAAGTTTTGCTCACTCCATAAATTTTATTTTTTTTTTCTTGACATCTTAATTATTGAGAGGAACTATGATTTTAAATTCAAAATTTACAGAAAACCAACAAATAACTGTAGTTATGTGTACTATTATTCATCACATCATGACAGAGTTAAACTTTCTGTATTCTCATTAATGTTTTTAAGAACTTTGTGTATTTACAGCACCAGAATTTATAGATAAAGCAATGGTGAATATTTATGAAACAGCTAATAATAAAAAATACCCAAAATGCTTGTATTGATAATCGATTAAAATTGCTAGATATACATTTTAACAATCAAAAAATGACAATCATGTTCCAGCAAGAATATATTGGTTCTGCCTTACCTTGATATCTGCTTTATATACCATTTCTACCTATGAATTTTAAAATCAAAGTTGTATTTAAAAATCTTGATTCAGTAAAACAAAATATGATTAAAAAAATCTCCAACATGCTTATAGCTGTGTCTACAAATTTCTTTGTTAAAAAGTGATAAAGTTTATTGGGTCAACCTAGAAAGTCTTGAACTAAGGTTACAAAAACACAAATATAAAATTAGAATGGACAAGAGTCTATGCTATGTTGTCAAGCAGGTCTATGGTTGAAGGAAATATAATTGAATCAAGCATCATAAAGGATAATATAAATTTTAATATGAATATTAGTTTAGGATTATTCAAATTTCAATCATTTATAATTAATAAAATTAGGGGATAATTTAAGCTTTGCAAGACTGGTCCTGACACTGTTACTTGGATCATACTGTGACGGGTGTAATGTTTGGTGACATCTCAGCCTTCTACTGTCACATTTTTAGCAGTCCTTAATAATGTAAGAAATAACATAAGTGCATAGAAGTACATTATTTTTTCCCAGTTTATATATGGACACAGGGGTCATCCCACACACACTATAAGCAACAGACATAGCCCCCCTCCAAAGGTGGCAGTTAAAGCAATAGCAAAGAACTGCAGAATGATAGCACTAACATCCCATGACATAAAAATCTTTGAAAGGGTCCTAAGAGCAAGATCATCACCCATCTAGAAAAACCATCAGTTAGACAACTCAGGGCAGCATGGGGTTTTGAGCAGGTCACTCTGGGCTGTCCAACTACTGGATCACTACAACAAAGTCTAGATGCACTAGAAGACAAAAATAATGCAGATGTAATATGCACAGACTTTGCAAAAGCCTTTTGACAAGTGTGAACATGGCATAATAGTGAACAAAATTCATTTCTAAAGGGAAAAACTGGAAAGGTTGGTAGATGGATCTATAATTTCCCGATGAATAGAACACAAAGGGTAGTAGTCAAAAGACAAAAGTCTGAGGCAGCTACGGTGAAAAGCTTGCTACCGCAAGGCACAGTACTTGCTCCCATCTTGTTCCTCATCCTCTATCTGACATAGACAAGGATGTAAGCCACAGGACTCTGTCTTCCTTTGCTGTTGAACGGTGCTTTTGGCTTAACATCCACTGCAAGGCTCCCGGCAGACATCAACCAAATCTTTCTGGGCTGCAGGAAACAATTGAAGTTCAATGATGAGAAATTTCACTTACTCTGGTATGGTAAATGTGAGAAAATTAAAACTTCATCAGAGTATAAAACAAGTTCCAAACACACAAAAGAGGGGCAAACTAATGTCAAAGACCTGATTTGTGATCATGTCGAGGATCTCATCTTCAAGGACCATAAATTATATCAATTGCAAACTGCTAGAAAAATAACAGGATGGATAATGAGAACCTTCAAATTAGAGATGCCAAGCCCATGATGGGCACTCTTCTGGTCACTTTTGTTATCCAGGCTAGAATATTGCTGCACACTATTGCTGTACTCCCTAGAATGCAGGTGGGAGAGATGCATGATTATGTACACCTGAAAACCTAGAGGGACTAGTATCATACTTGCACATGAAAATCACTCACTACGAAAACAAAAGACTTGGCAGATGGTGCAACATCCCTACAATGAAAAGCAGGGGTGTCACTAGCTGTTAAGAGACCACACAGTAACTGTCAGGGACCCAAGGACTGTTAAACTGCCTCTTGGCATATATAAGGGAGATTACCAATAGACCCCTGGCTGTCTTCAAGCAGGCAATGGACAAACACATAAAGTCGGTACCTGACCAGCTGGGCTGTGGTTCATACATTGGATTGTATGCAGCCAGCAGTAACAGCCTGGTTGATACAGGGTCTGATCTGCCATGAGGGGCCCGGTCACAGAATAGGCCATGGGGCATTGACCCCTAGAAAATCTCTCCATGTGTGTGTAAATTGTATATTTATATATATTATATATATATATATATATATATAAAAATATATATATTATATATAATATATATATATATATATATATATATATTATATATATATATAATATATATGTCGTGCCGAATAGGCAGAATTTGCGATCTGGCTTAAATAGCAAACATTCATCTTGCCATATAGAACAAGTGAAAATTTGTATATGCAATAATTTTGCCATAATCATTCTGAACTAATGAAAACAATATATTTAATTGTGTTTGTTTAGTACTAAATTATTGTAAAAGTATTTAAAACATATTTAGTTGGGTTAGGCTAAAATAAATTGCACTTGTTATAATAAGGTTAGGTAAGTTTTCTAAGATTCTTTTGGTGCAAAATTAAATTTTTTACATTAACATTAATGAAAAAATATATCTTTAAATGTACAGTGGACCCCCGCATAACGATTACCTCCGAATGCGACCAATTATGTAAGTGTATTTATGTAAGTGTGTTTGTACGTGTATGTTTGGGGGTCTGAAATGGATAATCCCACTTCACAATATTCCTTATGGGAATAAATTCGGTCAGTACTGGCACCTGAACATACTTTGGAGTGAAAAAATATCGTTAACCGGGGGTCCACTGTATAAGAGAAAATTTCAGAAAGGACTTAATTTTAAATGAGTTCTTACTAAATTGATCGGTTTTACATATTTAGCATGACATATATTATTTATATTATATATATTTATATAATTTAATATATATATTTATATATATATATATATATATATATAATATTATATATATTATAATATATATATATATATACAGTCTTCCCTCCAATAATCATCCGGCCTGAAAGTCGTCCTTTTCGGAAAATACAGTGGTCCCTCGTATTTCATAATTAATCCATTCCCGGAGGAGCTACTATGAACAAAATTTACGATTTGCGAATTTAATTTTCCCCATAAGAAATAATGTAAATACAATTAATCCATTCCTGACACCCAGAAGTATAAAACAAAAAATTTTTTTCATGAAATATAAATATAGAACATAAACAATACAATGGGAAAAAGATGAAAAACATAACAGTAAACTTACCTTTTTGGGGAGATTCTTCTTAGTGTATTGGAGACTGGGGGAGGAGAGAGATGGATTGTTTACTTTTGGGAAAGGGGGAATCCACACCCAAGTAACACTTCAGGTCCCAATTGTTCTCAGGGGTTTTTCTCTTTCTGTTTTTAATGCATAACCACCTGAGAGTCCCCTAGCCCGTCTCGAAAAAGAAACTGTGGGCCGTTTTGGGGAAGTTTTTTAAAAAAGACCCAAAAACGAGCTCTCTGGACTTTTTTTTTTTTTGCGAGAAGGACCCCAGGACTCTAAAGGTGGTCCTAGTGGCATTAAGAAACAGAGAAAAGGGAATAACCCCAGGAAAGAATTGGTCCGGATGTTGAGGAAGGGGATTCCCCTTCCCAAAAGAAAATTTTGTTTTTTAGCCCCAAAAAAAAAATCGTTTTTAGGGTTTTCTTTAAGAATTATAGTATGTATTGTTTATGTAATCATATTTCATTAAAAAAAATTTTTTTTAATATTTTTTTCAGGAAAAATTTTTGTTTTTTCTTTGTGGAAATTATTGAATCTCCCCTTTGAAATGTCCCCCCTTCCCGGTGGGTTATGGCCCCTTTGAGGAATGGGTTTTTTAAATATATATATATATATATATAAAATATATTATATTATATATTATTATATTTATATAAATAATATTAATAAATTATAAAAATAATATATATTATATATTAATATATATTTAATAATATATATATATATATATATTATATATTTTATATATTTATTTTATACTATATATAATATTATATATATATATATATATATATATATATATTATATATATTTATATATATATATATATATATATATTATATATATATATATATATATATATATATGTATATATATATTCAATAAGATCACAGTAAACATGTGATATTACATATTTGTAGTCCGGAGTTCATAGATGAAGAAATCTCCAAAATTTATGAAATAGCTAATGATCTAAAATACTGAAGAAACTTATTTCATATTTTTTTTAAAATAGGTAGAAATAATTTTTACAATACAAAAGGGACAACCAACTTTATTCAACTAAAAATATGTTGGTTCTCCCTTACCATGAAAACTTGGTTGATATGACTTCTCTAGTTAAGAATTTATATCAAAGTTGTATTTAAAAATCTTGATACAGTTAAACAAAACTTTTGATAAAAAATTCCCCTCAGAATGTTGATGGATGTGTCTATAAGATTCCTTGTCAAATATGTGATAAAGTTTATTACAGTCAGACTGGTAAAAGTCTTGAACTTAGGTAAAAACAACATAATTATAGCATTAGAAGTGGACAAAATCCTAATGCTCTGTATATTTGTTTGAGACATTTTACCCATCCAATTAATTTAAAAAATGCTGAGAAAGTTGTATCAAGCAAGTCCATGGTCGACAGGAATATTATAGAAACATGTTTTATAAAAAGTACTTTTGAAAATAATATGAATATTTACTTTGGTTTACATAAATTGGATTTCTTTATAAATTATAAAATTTGGGAAGAATTTAAGGTACATTATATAAATTTTTGGGTTGAATATAAGCTGTGTTTCATGGGTTGTTTGTTTTTTGTAAAATGTCAATAATTCTTTGAAGAAAATTGTTACAAAGACGATACTTGTACCAAAATGTTGCCAGATTTATAAGGTATTTTTCTGTAAGCTTAACTCATTGTTTGTGTATTTTACTTTCTTATTGTTTTCTGTAATATATGAGTTATGCAAATTATAATAAAGTTATCAAGTTGGAGTTTCATTTTTATTTTATTTTTTCTTTCTAATGTACATATTTAATTCAGTATTTGTCATGGTTACAAAGTTTGTGGAGCTACAGCAGAGTGAGAAGCAACAGTGTCTCAGTAACTTATTGATGGTTACAAAGTTTGTGGGCTACAGCAGAGGGGAGGGAAACAACAGTGTCTCAGTAACTTATTGATGGTTACAAAGTTTGTGGAGCTACAGCAGAGTGAGAAGCAACAGTGTCTCAGTAACTTATTGATGGTTACAAAGTTTGTGGAGCTACAGCAGAGTGAGAAGCAACAGTGTCTCAGTAACTTATTGATGGTTACAAAGTTTGTGGAGCTACAGCAGAGTGAGAAGCAACAGTGTCTCAGTAGCTTATTGATGGTTACAAAGTTTGTGGAGCTACAGCAGAGTGAGAAGCAACAGTGTCTCAGTAGCTTATTGGGTGGTTACAAAGTTTGTGGAGCTACAGCAGAGTGAGAAGCAACAGTGTTCAGTAACTTATTGATGTTACAAAGTTTTTGGAGCTACAGCAGAGTGAGAAGCAAAAAGTGTCTCAGTAACTTTTTGATGGTTACAAAGTTTGGGAGCTACAGCAGAGTGAGAAGCAACATGTCTCAGTAAAATTACTCATGGTTACAAAGTTTGTGGAGCTACAGCAGAGTGGAGAAGCAACAGTGTCTCAGTAACTTATTTATGGTTACAAAGTTTGTGGAGCTAGAGCAAGTGAGAAGCAACAGTGTCTCAGTAACTTATTGATGGTTACAAAAGTTTGTGGAGCTACAGCAGAGTGAGAGCAACAGTGTTTCAGTAACTTATTGATGGTTACAAAGTTTGTGGAGCTACAGCAGAATGAGAAAGCAACAGTGTCTCAGTAGCTTATTGATGGTTACAAAGTTTGTGGAGCTACAGCAGAGTGAGAAGCAACAGTGTCTCAGTAACTTATTGATGATTTTCAAAGTTTGAGGAGCTACAGCAGAGTGAGGAAGCAACAGTGTTTCAGTAACTTATCTATGGTTACAAAGTTTGTGGAGCTAAGCAGAGTGAGAAGCAACAGTGTCTCAGTAACTTTTTTATGGTTACAAAGTTTGTGGAGCTACAGCAGAGTGAGAAAACAACAGTGGGCTCAGTACTTATTGATGGTTACAAAGTTTGTGGAGCTACAGCAGAGTGGAAAGCAACAGTTTTCTCAGTAACTTATTGATGGTTCAAAAGTTTTGTGGAGCTACAGCAGAGTGAGAAGCAACAGTGTCTCAGTAACTTATTGATGGTTACAAAGTTTGTGGAGCTACAGCAGAGTGAGAAGCAACAGTGTCTCAGTAACTTATTGATGATTACAAAGTTTGTGGAGCTACAGCAGAGTGAGAAGAAACAGTGTCTCAGTAACTTACTCATGGTTACAAAGTTTGTGGAGCTACAGCAGAGTGAGAAGCAACAGTGTCTCAGTAACTTATTGATGGTTACAAAGTTTGTGGAGCTACAGCAGAGGGAGAAGCAACAGTGTCTCAGTAACTTATGATTGCCCAAATAAAATATTGTATAATTATACTATTACAGTCAATAAAGTTTATCTACCTATCATATTTAATCCAGAATAATATTATGTATAACATAAATAATGTAGAAGTGTAATAAAGACACCCAAATTAATGAACACTGGCATTATATAGAGGTATTGAAGGGTCTACCTGGAGTTACCTGAAGAGGGTTTTGGGGGTCATCATCTCTGCAGTTCACTCTGAGACCAGGCCTCAGCATGAACCAGGGTCTTATCAATCGGGTGTTATGTGGCTGCACGCAAACTGATCACAAACCTCAGCCTGGTTGGTCAGGTACTGACTTTAGGTGAGTGTCCGTGCATTCTTTTAAATACAGTCAGGGGTCTATTGGTAATCCCCCTTATGTATGCTGGGAGATAGTTGAACAGTCTTGGGCCCCTGACACTTACTGTGTTGTCTTCTGTGTAATCTGGCACCCCTGCTTTTCATCAGGGGAATGTTACATCTCCTGCTGAGTCTTTTGCTTTCATAAGGAGTGATTTTCATGTACCGGTTGGTACCAATTCCTGCAGGACCACCCAAAAGTGTGCAGGGCGGAAGAAATAAAAAAAGTGTCTGCAGTTATTACAGAAAACGTTGCTATGTGCCTGAAGGATAACTACAGAAGATCACTCATAGCCTTTGCAAAGACTGAAAAAAGTGCGATTTTCTCGTAATAAAAAGTTCCCAAGTTTTCATCTCCGCACGTGTTTACTGGAATATATAAGAAGTAAATCATTGACCTATTTCACATTGTATTACAATTAATAAAAAACAGGTTGAAAGGAATTTCCCAGCAAACATAAAATTGAATGATTTAATTTTGGGTGGTCACACTTTTGAGGTGTCAGTAAGGGGTGATTCCTCGTTTAGAGGCAAATTCATTTATTTATCGGATCTTAGGCCCCTAACTATGTTGTTAAGTGATGAGAGGCTGCTTATATATATACATTAAAAATATTATATATATATATATTATATATATATTAATATTATATATATATATATATATAAAATATATATATATTTTAAATATTTTAAAGGGAAAATTTATAAGGGTTACCTGTACAGTGGGCCCCCACATACCGTACGCATCGCATACCGTACAATCCGCTTTACCGCTCGCTTTGATCGCAAAAATTTTGCCTCGCATACCGCCCAAAAACCCACTCACCTCTCCGTCCGAGACGCGCCAATGTGCCCCCCTCAGCCAGCCTCATATTTTGCACCGGTGGCATTGTTTACCAGCCAGCCTCCACGGTAACATCCAAGCATACAATCGGAATATTTGTTTTATTACAGTGTTTTCGGTGCTTTATCTGGAAAAAAAGTGACCATGGGCCCCAAGAAAGTTTTCTAGTGCCAACCCTACAGCAATAAGGGGAAATTTCCCAAATAGAGATGAAGAAAAGATCTTTGATAGTATGAAAGTGGAATGCGTGTCGCCGACCTGGTCAGGTTGTACAAGAAACCCAAATCAACCATCGCTACTATTGTGGGCAACAAAAGGCAATCAAGGAAGCTGTTCTTGCCAAAGGTTTAACTGTGTTTTTGAAACAGAGATCGCAAGTGATGGAAGATGTTGAGGAGACTCTTATTGGTGTGGAAAATAAAAACAGCAAAGCAGGAGATAGCGTCTCTCAAGCGATCATAAGCGAAAAGGCTGGGAAAGTTGCATGAGGATTAATTAAAAAATGCCTTGCAACTAGTGCTGATGTGAGTGAATTTAAGGCCAGCAAAGGTTGGTTTGAGAGATTTAAGAAGCGTAGTGGGAAACATAGTGTGATAAGGCATGGTGAGGCTGCCATTCGGACCACAAAGCAGCTGAAAAATATGTGCAGGAATTCAAGGAGTACATAGAAAGTAAAGGACTGAAACCTGAACAAGTGTTTAATTGTGATGAAACGGGCCTGTTTTGGAAGAAAATGCAAGCAGGACCTACATTACTCAGGAGGAAAAGGCACCCCAGGACATAAGCCTATGAAAGAACAGGCTTACTTTGTTGATTGTGTTCCAATGCTACTGGTGATTGCAAAGTGAAGCCTTTATTAGTGTATCGTTTCGAAACTCCCAGACCGTTCAGGCAAAAGAATGTCGTCAAGGAGAATTTGTGTGTGCTGTGGAGGGCAAACATTTAAGGCATGGGTCATAGGGACTTTTTCTATGACTGGTTACACCATGCATTTGCCCCAATGTGAAAAGATTACCTAACTGAAAAAGAAATTAGAACTTAAGTCCTCCTGGTGTTAAACAATTCCCTGGTCATCCTACAGACGTGGCAGAGCGACTTTATGGGGACATGAATTCATTAAGGTGAATTTTTTTTGCCTCCTAATACCACTCCTCTCCGCAGCCCATGGACCGAGCAGGTTATTGCAAATTCAAAAAACTGTACACAAAAGCTCTGTTTGAAAGGTGCTTTGTAGTGACCTCAGAAACTCAATGACTCTAAGAGAGTTTTGGAGAGAGCACTTTAATATCCTCAATTGTGTAAACCTTATAGGTAAGGCTTGGGAGGGATGACTAAGAAAACCTTAAACTCTGCTTGGAAGAAACTGTGGCCAGAATGTGTAGACAAAAGGGATTTTGAAGGGTTTTGAGGCAAACCCTGAGAGGATTATGCCAGTTGAGGAATCCATTGGGGCATTGGGAAAGTCCTTAGGGTTGGAGGTTAGGGGGGGATGATGTGGAAGAGTTGGGGAGGAGGACAATAAGAACTAACCACGATGAGCTGATAGATCAACTTCAACAGCAAGAGGCCAGACCTGAGGAAACTGGTTCAGAGGGGGGGAGAGAGAAATTGAAGAAGTTGCCTACTACAAAGATTAAGGAAATCTGTGCAAGTGGCTTGAAGTGCAAACCTTCATGGATGAAAATCACCCTCCACAGCTATTGCAAGGCCGTGTTGGCAACCTGTACACTGACAATGTTTTTGAAACCCACTTTGGGGAAGTCATAAAGAAACGAGAGGTACAAGCCACTATGGACGATATGTTGTGCGACAGAAGTCCAGTGACTCTGAAGCTGGTCCTATGGCATTAAAAGAAAAAGGGGAAGTAACCCCAGAAAAGGACTGGACACCTCAAGTCTTAATGGAAGGGGATTCCCCTTCAAAAACACTAACACGGGTCCTCCCTCCCCATCCTCCATCCCACCCAATCATCACCAATCTTCAATAAAAGTAAGTGTCATTTTAATTGTGCATGCCTTTTTCAGTTTGTGTGTATTAAAATTAACATTTCATGTGGTAAAATTTTTTTTTTTTTTCATATTTTTGGGGTGTCTTGCACAGATTAGTTTGATTTCCATTATTCTTATGGGGAAAATTCATTCGCATACCAAACATTTCGCAAAAACAACCAGCCCTCTTGCACGGATTAAAGTCACTATGCGGGGGTCCACTGTATGTACCTCAACATTTCAGTTGGAGACAACATTATGGTTGAGAGACAAAACCATATTGTTTACCGTAATCACCCTGTGTAGAATATGAGAAAACTTATCCACCCCTGGTCACTGCAGGTGGTTCCTTCGACCTCACAAGTCTACCCAAATCTATCCGAGACCAGTATGAATTTGGGTAATACCCACAAAATATGGTGCTACTAATTAATTGTGGACTTATAGATTATATTAGTTTAACTGAATGAAAGGGGGAGGTAGGTTACACATGGAATACCCATCAAGGAAAAAACACTTGTCTATAATACCACCACTTACCAGATATTCTCTGGTGGTCACTTGAATGTAGCTGGGTCACCACAACCTTTTCCAATTACAACATACCTAACTGGCCAGTATCAGTTTGCTATAATAGAAGGGTTTTCTTAACTGTGGGTGACTGATGCTCCTTAATTCCTCCATTCACCATTTTCATTTTGATGTCCTGTTACACCGACACGGTTCTTATTCAGCAGACGAGGTATCCCTTGGTTTGTCCCGGTTTTGAAGTCGTGACTTTTAAAAAAAATTTCACTATCCTCGGGACAGGAACCACGAGGACTACACGTGCACACTCACTCAGAGCAAGGCGACTTATTTCACTTCATGCATTCTCTTACTTATGTTATTATCACGATTACATTACAATTCCCAAAACGATTTAATGTCTCATAATTATTATGCACATTAGAGGTCACTCCATCAAGATATGAGACCGATGAGTGATGATTAAATCATGGGTATTTTCCCCTGGACACACTCTATGGCGTCGCACCAGTCACTACCGGTCCTACCATTATTCACTAAATTTACAATTTTATTATGGTGGTCCCGTAAATCACGTTCCCTCACTCTTCACCAGGAACAGTTTTTGACACTTTCCTATTATGAGTGAGGCCTATATTAATCCTTAGGCCGCCGTGAATGCCAATTTCCTGGTCCCATGCTTTCCCAGCCTCTTAACTCCATTCAAAACACTCCTGTTCCTGATGCCCTGTCTCGACCTCACCCTCCGCATACCCGCGCAGGCGCAGAGGGAACTGTGTTGGTTCTATTCAATTTTCAAATACATTTTTTGACCCATATCAACACATTAAACACCTATTAGGCACTATAGCTTCGGAAATTTAAAATATTTTCCATATATATATATACAGGTAAACACTGGACATGTTTTATGATGCCAGAACATATGTGGCTGTTTTAAGCTCAAAATTAATTTCATTTTAGTCCTGTTTGAAATACCAGCCTCAGCCAGCAGTACATATATTAATACCAGTGATATGGAACGGCGTTGTTTACTGGTGAGTACCAGTGTTGTGATTGTGGCAACCAGTGGTGGATACTAGTGATATGGTGTAGTGGTAACTAGTGTTGTGTAGTGGTAGCTACCAGGGTTGTGTGGTAGTTACCTGTGTTACATGGTGGTAGCTACCAGGGTTGTGTGGTAGTTACCTGTGTTACATGGTGGTAGCTAAACCCGGGTTGTGTAGTAGTTACCTGTGTTGCATGGGGGTATCTACTAGGGTTTTGTAGTAGTTACTGTGTTACCCTGGTGGTAGTACAAGGGTTGTGTGGTAGTTACCTGTGTTGCATGGGGGTATCTACCAGGGTTGTGTTTGGGAGTTACCGTGTTACATGGTGGTATCTACCAGGGTTTGTAGTAGTTACCTGGTTACATGGTGGTAGCTACCAGGGGTTTTGTAGTAGTTACCTGTGTTGCATGGTGGTATCACCAGGGTTGTGTAGTAGTTACCTGTGTTACATGGTGGTAGCTACCAGGGTTGTGTGGTAGTTACTTGTGTTGTGTGATGGGGGCTACCCGGGTTGTGGTAGCTACCCTGTTGTGTGGTGGTAGCTACCAGGGTTGTGAGGTTTGCTACCCGTGTTGTGTGGTGGTAGCTACCAGGGTTGTGAGGTTTTCCATCTAGTTGAGTTGTGGGGGTCGAGTTCCCAGCTCCTGGCCCACCTCTTCCTGTTGCTACTAGGTCACTCTCCCAGCCGTGAGCTTTTTCATACCTCTGCTTAAAGCTATGTATGATCCTTTCCCCACACATCGCTTCCCAAAAATATTCCATTTCGCTATTGTGGCTGAAGAAATACTTCCTAACATCCCCCGGATTCATCTGTGTCTTTAGTTTCCCAATGTGTCCCCTTGTTACGTGTCCAAATTCTGGAACATCCTGTCTTTGTCCACCCCTTTTCAAATTTCCCCTCAGTATTTTGTTGTCGTTATCATGTCCCCCCCCCCCCTCCTGTCCCCAGGTCGTCAGGTTGATTTCCCCTTAACCCTCCCCGTGGCATACCTCTTAGTTGGGACTAGCTTTTTGCAAACCTTTTCACTTTCTCTAGTTTCTTTTACTTGCTTGGCTAGGTGTGGGTTTTCCAAACTGGGGCCGCATACTCCAATATGGGCCAACAACACGGTTACAGGGGCCGAAAGTTCCTTATTAAAAAGCGGGAATGCTTTTTCTGGGGTTTTAGGCCCCATTCACAGTTATTTTGGTTGATTGCGCTTCAGGGATGTGCCTGGGGGTTATACCACCCCCCGATCTTTTTTTCCCTTTAGTGAGGTTTGTATCTCTGACCCCCTAGACTGTACCCGTCTGGGCCTTTTTTGCCCCCCCCCAATCTTCATGACTTTCACTTGGTGGGATTTAACTCCAGGAGCCAATTGCGGACCAGGTCTCAGCCCGTCCAATCCCTTTGTAGTTCGCCTGGTCTTCGATCGAGTGAATTTCTTTCATCAACTTACGTATCTGCAAACAGGACACCTAGGTCTTTTCCTTCCTTCATGCGTTCACAATACCAAAAACACACTGGTCCTGGGGATTTCCCCCGCGGATCCCGCGGTCACGGGTGCCCACTCTGACACCTGCCACGTACCAGACTCGCTGCTGTCTTCCTGACAAGTTTTCCCCTGTCCTTTGTTTTCC
The DNA here is from genome assembly GCF_026875155.1 of Cherax quadricarinatus. NCBI lineage: Eukaryota > Metazoa > Arthropoda > Malacostraca > Decapoda > Parastacidae > Cherax > Cherax quadricarinatus. Next base: position 3,396,209 of record NC_069471.1, read on the forward strand.
TTCCCTGTTATCCCTGCGGGGTCCTCCAGTTTTTGCCCCAATCTCTTGGTGGAACTGTGTCAAACGCCTTCTTGCGTCCAAAAAAGCAATCCACCACCCCCCTCCCCCTTGCTTATGCGTCACCTGTCAAGAAATCCGTGGGTTTGTGAAAAGGGTTTTCCCCTCCCTGAAACCCATGTTGGCTGTTTATGAGATCATTCCTTTCTAGGTGTTCCACCACTCTTCCCCTGTAATCTTCTCCATGATTTTGCATACTATACATGTCATACCGGGTCTGTATTTTTAATGCTTCATGCGCCCCTTTTTTTTAAAGATTGGGACTACATTGCTGCCCTTCCAATGCCTCAGGCAATTCCCTGTTTCGATAGTGTTTTGAAATTGTTTTTAGGGGTACACAAGTCCCTCTGCTCCCTCTAATACCCGGGGGAGTGTTACTGGCCCCATTGCCTTTGAGGTATTGCCACCGAAGCCTCTTCACTTCTTCCTGGGTTGGTGCACTGTGTCCAGACTTGGTGGTGTGCCCCCCTCTCCGTTTTTGGAGTCCTTTCTGTTCCTCTGTGAACACTTCTTTGAATCTCTTGTTGGTTTTCACATACTTCAGGGTATTTCTTCTTGTTGTTCTCCTCCCCCTTTCCCTTAGCCTATTCCCTGGCCCTTTGCTTTGTTTTCCTCCGATGGGGCTGTCCCAAAGTTTGGGGTCAGATTTGGCTTTCGCTGCATGTCATTTTCATTTGTCTTTGGGCCTCCTTCTATCTGTGCATTTTCTTTTCTGGCTCTACGACTTTTTTCCCCTTATTCCCGGGTCTTGCCTTCATATTCTTCCCCTAGCACATTTGGTTTTTGCCTCCCGCCCCTTTTGGGGTAAACCAGGTCATCCTGGCTTTTTATTAATCCGTTACCCTTGGGTACAAACCTCTCCCACCCTCCTTGCATTTTGTTGCTACATATTCCATCATCTCTTTAAGGGCCCCCTCCCATTTTCTCTGCCCAATGAACCCGTTCGGGTAGTTCCTCTTTCCTGGTATCCCCTTCTTGTATTTTTGGCTTCATTCGTCCGGGCCCTTTCCCCTGCTTCTCCCCCCACTTGTAGCCTACTGTTATTCGAATTTAAAAACCACAGGCACTGGCCCAAGGGGTTTTTTTTTTTTTCATATGTGATTCCCTCTTTTCTGCACTACCAAGGTAAATACTAATCCACCCTTTGCGGGGTTCATCCTTCCTCTCTCTCTTTATTTCCCCTTTACTTTTTGGCCATGAAGTTTTTCCCCAGTACCACCCCTCATTAGCCTCCATGTACTTCCCCCCCCCCATGGGGTCCAATTCTCCCCAATCGATTCCTTGTGTTAAAGTCCCCCATGATCGGAGTTTTGCCCTGCATGCAGGGGCTTTCTGGCCACTCTAGCCATGTGTAAACCATCGCTCTTTTCCTCGTCTACCTTCCCTTTGGCCTCCTCTTTTCTGGTGGGTTATACACACGCTATTACCACCTTGGAACTCCAAGTGAAGTTTTTCCCACAGGTAATCATTTTCTTCTCCGCTGTCTCCCCTCCAGCTCATAAAAAACCCGCGTTTTTTGATCAGCAACGCCATCCTCCACCCCCCTTTTCCCCTCTGTCTTCCTCAGGTTTTGGTACCCTTTGGGAAAGATGGCACGTATCATACCTGTAAGCTTGGTTTCTGTAAGCTATGATGTCCGGTGATGCTTCTTTGCTCTTTCATGCCACTCCTCCACTTTTTTTTCCCCATCAGCGTTGTGTCATACTTCATTTTTTTTCCCAAACAGTGGTTTGGGGGGCCTGTGAGGGTGGGAGACCTGGTGGCTATGTGGTTTCATACTCATGGGGGGTGGGGCGTGGGTATGGATTGTAGTGTGTGTTGGGATGGTGGATGTTTATGGTTCTGAGGTATTTTGTTGGTGCTTCCCCTTCTGTTCGTTTGCTCTGACTGACCTCTGCTGGTTCCCCCCTTTTCCTTTTCCTAGCTCCTTTCGCTTTTTTTTTCCTCTCCCCGCTCTGTCGTTTTTGGTTTTTTTCGTCTCTGCTAGGAACACCCTCTTGTACTCTTCCGAGTATTTCAAACGTGGTTTTCTTGGAGGATCCGTCCCAGTTTTCCCTCCTGAGAATCAGCTTTTATTGGGCGGTTTTTTCCCCCCCTTAGTACCACCCTTTTTCTGAAATTTCAATCTCTTTTCCCCTCTTCACCTATTTCCGTGATGATTTTCCAATCTCCTTTCTTTTTTCCCGCTGCCTTTCATGTGTTCCCCTTTCCCCTCTTCCCGAAACCCCTGGATAAAAACTGATTTTGCCCCTTTTTTTCCCCCTTGCCTCACCCTCTGGACTTGGATCCTGCCGAGTGGCATTTTCTCCCCTTTATTTTTCCATGGCTTTGAACCTTTTTGTGCCTCAGCATTCGACCCTTTACCCCCTTTCCATCTGAACCCGCTGACTTCCCCCTTTATCCTTGTCCTCCCTTGGGAGAATGAGTACCTTAGCTAATTATAATTCCCTTTCCCTTCCCCTTTGCCTCGCAGCTTCAATTTCTGTGTCTTCTCGGTCCCCCTTTCCCCTGTAACCCCTTCAGCCTATTTTCTCAATTCTAGGACCCCCTTTTCTTGCTACTGCAGTTTGACTTGTGCCTCCAATTCTTTGTCTCCTTCTCCAACCCCTTTTCCATTTCACAGAGAGCTCTTTCTCCTTTTTTTGAAAGCTCCCTAATTTTCTCTCCCACTCTTTTTCCCTCCTTTTCCACTCTCCTCCCTTTCCCCCTCCCTACCAGAACCTTCTCTCTGATCCTTGGTTCCGCGGTCCCCACCCTTTTTTTTTTTTTTTTTTTTTTTTTTTTTTTTTTTTTTTTTGAGAGAAGAGGAAAGGGAAAGGTAGAGGGGGAGAGAAGTGAAGGAAGAGTAGGGAGGGGAGAGTTAGAAGGGAAATGGGAAAGAAGAGCAAGAAGGGGAAAAGAGCAAGAGAGAGAGAGAAGAGAGAAGAGAAGAAAAAGAGAAGAGAAGAGAGAGAGAGGGAGAGAAAGGGAAAGAGGGGGGGAAGGGGGGGAAAAAGGGGGGGGATGGAAGAGTGAGAGGGGGGGAAGGCTAGGGGGAGAGGGGGGGGAGGAAGGGGGAGAGGTGGGGAAAGGGAGGGGAGAGAAATGGGAGGGGGCAGATTTAAGGGGGAAGATGTTTGAGGGGGGGAGGTGTTAAGGGGAAGAGATTTAAGGGAGAGATGGAGAGGGGAAGAAGGAGAGAGAGATAGGTAGAGAGAGAGATATAGGTTAAAAAGTGAGAGAGGTAGAGATAGGTCTACTTGGGGAAAAAGGGGGGGGAGGAGAAAGGGTTTAATGGTCATTCACAGGACGGGGGTGAAAACCCGTGAGTGTGTTTGGGTGACTACACTTTCAGTGCTTTTCTGGTGTGTAGTGTATGTGTATGTGTGTGTGTTGGGATTGTGTGGTGTTGTACGTGTGTGCGTGTGGTGTAGGTGTTGTGTAGTACTGTGTGTGTGTGTGTGTGTGTGTGGTGTGTTTTGTAGTGTGGTTGTGGTGTTTGTGTGGGTGTGTGTGTGTGTGTGTGTGTGTATGTGTT
>NC_069471.1:3404782-3469782 GCF_026875155.1 Cherax quadricarinatus
ACAACTGCTACCTGAGGCAGAGATAATTGGTTGATTACACCAACCTGAACCATGTGGTGACACGCTAAATAAGGGAGAGATAATTGTTCATCATCACCATCACTGAACATGTGAGTGACAACTCCACCTGAGCAGAGATAATTGTTCATTATCACCACACTGAACATGTGGGTGACAACTGCTACCTGAGGGTAGAGATAATTGTTCATTATCAACCAACACTGAACACATGTGTGACAACTCTACCTGAGGCAGAGATAATGTTTCACTATCACAACACTGAACATGTTGTGACTAACTGCTACCTGAAGCAGAAGATAATTGTTGATTACACCAATTCTGAACATGTGGTGACAACTGCACCCTGAGCAGAGATAATTGTTGATTACCACCAACAACCGAACATGTGGTCACAACAGCTACCTGAGGCCAGGATAATTGTTGATTACAACAACACTGAACATTTGGGACAACTGCTACCTGAAGGCAGAGATAATTTGATTATTCACCAACCTGAACATGGGTGACAACGGCTACTTGAGGCAGAGATAATTGTTGATTATCACCAACACTGAACATGTGGTGGACAACTTAATGCCTGAGGCAGAGATAATTTGTTAGATTATCACCAACACTGAACATGTGGTGACAACTGCTACCTGAGACGGCAAGAGATAATTGTTTGAGTATCCACCAACACTGAACATGTGGTGTGACAACTGATCCCTGAGGGCAGAGATAATTTTGGTATTATCACCACACTTAGAACATTGGCACAACATGCAACCTGGAGGAAGAGATAAATGGTTGATTATCACCCAACACTGAACATGTGGTGTCAACTCTACCTGGAGGCAGAGATAGTTGTTTATTACACCAACACTGAACATGTGTGTCACAACTGCTACCTGAGGCAGAGTAATTTGTTCATTATCCCCATCACTGAACATATGTCACAACTGCTACCATGAGGCAGGATATTTGTAGGATTATCACCAACACCGAAGATGTGGTGACAACCTGCTACCTGAGGCAGAGATAATTGTTGATTATATCACCAATACTGAACATGTGGGTGACACTGCTCCTTGATGCAGAGATATTTGTTGATTATCACCAACACTGAACATGTGGTCTACAACTGCTACCTGAGGCAGAGATAATTGTTGATTATACCAACACAGAACATGTTGGTCACAAACTGGCTACCTGAGTAAACAGAGATAATTGTTGATTAACACCAACACTGAAACATGTGGTGACAACTGCTGCCTGAGGCAGAGATCATTGTTGATTTATCCACAAACACGAACAAGTGGTGATAACTGCTACCTGAGGGCAGAGATAATTGGTTGATTAACACCAACACTGAACATGAGTGGTGACAACTGCTACCTGAGGCAGAGAATAATGTTATTATCACACACTGAACATGTGGTGACGTCAACTGATGCCTGAGGCAGAGATAATTTTTGATTATCACCAACACTGAACATGTGGTGAAAACTGCTACCTGAGGCAGTAGATAAATGTTGTATTATCACCAACCACTGAACATGTGGTGACAACTGCTTGACCACAGAGGCAGAGATATTTGTTGATTATCACCAACAATGAACATGTGGTCACAACATCTACTCTTAGGCAGAGATAATTGATTCATTAACAATCACCACCACCTGAACATATGGTCACAACTGCTTCCTGAACAGAGATAATAGTTAGATTATCACCAACACAAACATGTGGTGACAAACTGCTACACGTTGAGCAGAGATAATTGAGTTTCATTATCACCAACACTGAAATTGTGTGACAACTGCTACCTGAGGCAAGATAATATGTTAGATTATCACCAACAAGAACAGTGGGTGACAACTGCTACCTGAGGGTGAGATAATTGTTTGATTATCACCAACACTGAACATGTGGAGAAAACCTGCTACCGAGCATAGATAATTGTACATTATCACCAACAGTGAACATTTGTGACAACTGCTACCTGAAGCAGAGATAATTGTTGATTATCACCAACACAGAAATTGGTCACAACAGCTACCTGAGGCAGAGATAATTGTTTGATTACCACCAACACAGAACAATTGGTGACAACCTGCTACCTGAGGGAAGATATTGTTCATTATCCACCAACACTTAACCTGTGGTGACAACTCTACCTGAAGCAGAGTTAATTGTTCATTCTCACCAACGCTGAACTTGTGAGTGACCTAAACTGCTACCCTTAGCAAGATAATTGTTCAATACACCAACAGTGAACAAGTTGTGACAACTGCTACCTGAAGCAGAGATAATTGTTATTAACAATCACCAACACTGAACATGTGGTGACAACTGCTACCCTAGTAGAGATAATTGTTGATTATCACCAACACTGAACATGTGGTGACAACTGCTACCTGAGGCAGAGATAATTGTTCATTATTACCAACACTGAACATGTGGGACAACTGCTAGCTGAGGCAGAGAATAATTGTTGATTTTATCACCAACACCCCTTTGAACATGTGGTGACAACTGCTACCTTAGGCAGAGATAATTGTTGATTACACAACACTGAACATGTGGTGACAACTGCTACCTGAGGCTAAGATAATTTGTGATTATCACCAACAGCTAGAGAACATGTGGTGACACTGCCTAGCTGAGCAGAGATAATTATTGATTATCACAACACTGAACATGTGGTGACAACTGATAGCTAGGCAGAGATAATTGTTGATTCTCACCAAACACTGACATGTGTGACCAACTGCTACCTGAGGCAGAGATAATTGTTCATTACCACCCACAGTGAACAGAGTGGGTGACAACTGCTACCCTGAAGCAGAGATAATTGTTGATTATCACCGAACACTGGACATGTGGTGACAACTGCTACCCTGAGGTAGAGATAATTGTTTGATGATCACCAACACTGAACATGGTTGACACTGTCTAACTGAGGCGAGATAAATGTTTCATTAACGACCAACACTGAACATGTGTACGACTGCTTGCTGAGGCAGAGTAATAATTGTTTGAATTATCACCAACACTGAACATGTGGTGACAACTCTACCTGAGGCAAGATATTTGTTTGATTATCACAACCTGAACATGGGTGACAACAGCATACCATGAGGCAGAGATAATTGGTTCATTAACACCAACACTTGAACATTTGGTGACAACTGCTACCTGAGGCAGAGATAATTGTTGATTATCACAAACACTGAACATGTGGTGACAACTGCTACCTGAGGCAGAGATAATTGTTGATTATCACCAACACTGAACATGTGGTGACAACTGCTACCTGAGGCAGAGATAATTGTTGATTATCACCAACACTGAACATGTGGTTCACAAACTGCTACCTGAGGCAGAGGTAATTGTTCATTAATGACCAACCGAACATTTTTAACTGAACCATGTCTTACTATTATTTAATGTATCAGAAAATTATGATGTATAATGTCTTAATTCATTATACACCATAATATATCCGATTACTTTCATGTATTTGATGTATTGTATGTCAGGACATATGAAATATGAATGTTTTCAGATTTATTATCAAGTATAGATGCTTCTCAAGGTTAGTAAGTTTAACGACTCATAACTGTTAAAATGTTTAATGATTTCAGGTTCACTATTCATGTATAATATACATGTCATACATTGTATAATGGTAAAATCATTATCGTCTATAATGCAGCAAACTATTATAAAGATATATTTGTAAGTTGATGTTACTGAAGCAAAATGTAATTAAGTTATTAATTAATGATACAAGTAAGTGTCTATTGAAGATCACAAGCACAGTCCTTTTCATTGTTGTTGACTGACCACTCCAACGTGTCATTGTAAGTAACACAGTAACAGTCTCCTCACTGTGATGACTGACATCACAAAGTACATTGTATAACACCAGTACAGTCTCTCACTGTGTTTTACGAACATCACAAAGTGTCATTGAGTAGCACCAGTACAGTCTCTCACTGATGTTGACTGACATCATCAAAGTGTCAATTGTATGCACCAGTAACAGCCTCTCACTGGTGGTTGAGCTGAACATCACAAAGTGTCATGTAGTAACACCAGTCAGTCACTCACTGATGTTGACTGACCTCACAAAGTGTCATTGTAGTAGCACCAGTACAGTCTCTCACTGGTGTTGACTGACCTCACAAAGTGTCATTGTAGTAACACCAGTACAGTCTCTCACTGATGATGACTAACCTCACAAAGTGTCATTGTAGTAACACCAGTACAGTCTCTCACTGGTGTTGACTGACCTCACAAAGAAGAAAACATTTTCACTGTCACTCATTCAATAACTGTCTTACCTGAACACCACTGAGAGCTATCATCCAAGATCCAGATGACTGGTCCCACAACCATGAACCATATGACTGGTCCCACAACCATGACCCAGATGACTGGTCCCACAACCATGACCCAGATGACTGGTCCCACAACCATGACCCAGATGACAAGTCCAACAACCATGACCCAGATGACTGGTCCCACAACCATGACCCATATGACTGGTCCCACCACCATGACCCAGATGACTGGTCCCACAATCTTGATCCATATGAGTCTTCATACAACCATGACAGAGATGACTGGTCCACAACACTGGCATAGATGACTGGAGTCCCAAAACCTATGACCCCAGATGACTGGTCCCACAACCGATGACCCAGATGACTGGGTCCTAACAACCGAAGCCCCAGATGACTGGGTCCAACAACCAGGACCCAGATACTGTCCTCACACAACCATGACCCGTAATGACTGGTCCCGACACGCATGATCCCAGATGACGGTCTAAACAACAATGACCAGATGACTGGTCCCACAATCATGATCCATATGAGTCTTCATACAACCATGACAGAGATGACTGGTCCAACAACACTGGCATAGATGACTGGTCCCAAAACCATGACCCAGATGACTGGTCCCACAACTATGAACCAGATGACTGGTCCCACAACCATGACCCACATGACTGGTCCCACAACTATTACCCAAATGACTGGTCCCACAACTGTGATGCAGATCACTGGTCCCACAATCATGACTCAGATGACTGGTTCCACAACAATGACCCAGATGACTGGTTCCACAACCATGACCCAGATGACTGGTCCCACAACAATGACCCAGATGACTGGTCCCACAACTATGACGCAGATGACTGGTCCCACAACCATGACCCAGATGACTGGTCCCACAACCATGATGCAGATGACTGGTCCCACAAGAAAGACGCAAATGACTGGTCCCACAACCATGACCCAGATGACTGGTCCTACAGCCATGACACAGGTGACTAGTCCCATAACCATGACCCGGACGACTGGTCCCACAACCATGACCCAGTTGAATGGTCCCACAACCATGTCCCAGATGACTGGTCCCACAACCATGACCCAGATGAAGGCCACCACAACCATGCCAAGATGACTGGTCCCAAACAACCATAGACCCAATGACTTGTCCCACAACCAGGACGCCAGATGACTGTCACCCTCAACCAATGACCCAGATGACTGGTCCCACAACCATTACCCTAATGACTTGTCCCACAATTGTGATGCAGATCACTGGTCCAACAATCATGATTCAGATGACTGGTTCCACAACAAGACCCAGATGACTGGTTCCACACCCAAGACCTAAGGGACTGGGTCAACCACATGACCCAATTGACTGGTCCCACAACTATGACGCAGATGACTGGTCCCAAAACCATGACCCAGATGACTGGTCCCATAACCATGATGCAGATGACTGGTCCCACAACCATGACCCAAATGACTGGTCCTACAACGATGACCCAGAGGACTGGTCCCACAGCCATGACACAGGTGACTAGTCCCATAATCATGACCCAGACGACTGGTCCCACAACCATGTCCCAGTTGAATGGTCACACAACCATGACCCAGATGACTGGTCCCACAACCATGACCCAGATGACTGGTCCCACAACGATTACCCAAATGACTTGTCCCAAAACTGTGATGCAGATCACTGGTCCAACAATCATGACTCAGATGACTGGTTCCACAACAATGAACCAGATGACTGTCCACAACCATTGACCCAATGACTGGTCCTACAACTATGCGCAGAGGACTGGTACCAAAACTATGACCCAGATGACTGGGTCCCACAACCATGACCCAACGACTGTCCCACAACCATGACCCTATATATTTGACGGTCCTACAACAATGACGCCAGATGACATGGTTCGACAACCATGTCCCTGATGACTGGTCCACAAACCATGACCCAGAAGACTGTCCACAACTATGACACAGATGACTGGTCCCAAAAACCATGACCCAGATGACTGGTTCGACAACCAGACCCAGATAGACTGGTTCCCACAACCATGGACCCTGAGGACTGTCCCACAACTATGACGCAGATGACTAGTCCATAACCAGACCCAGACGATCTGTGTCCCACAACCATGACCAGTTGACTGGTCCCACAACCATGACCCAGATGACTGTCCCACAACCATGACCCAGATGACCTGGTCCCAGTACATCCATACCCAGATGATTGGTTCCCATAATTTGACCTAGATACTGGTCCCCACACCCATGAGAGTGGTGATGACTGGTCCCACACCCATGACCTAGATGACTGGTCCCCAAACAAGACCACACATGACTGTTCTAACAAAAACAGTGACCTGATCACGTGGTTCTTCCACAACCATGACTCCAATACTTTTCCCATATACCATGACTCAATGACTGATCCGACAACCAATGAACCAGATGACTGGTCCCACAACCATGACCCAGATGACTCGTCCCACAACCATTGCCCAGATGACTGGTCCCACAACCATGACCCAGATGACTGGTCCCACAACCATGACGCAGATGACTTGTCCGTCAACCATGACCCAGATGACTTGTCCCACAACCATGACCCAGATGACTGGTCCCACAACCATGATGCAGATGATTGGTCCCACAACCATAACGCAGATGACTGGTCCGACAACCATGACCGAGATGACTTGTCCCACAACCATGATCCAGATGACTGGTCCCACAACCATTGCCCAGATTACTGGTCCCTCAACCATGATTCAGATGACTGGTCCACAACCATGACCCAGGATGACTTATCCCACACCATGACCCAAGATACTGTCCCACAACCATGCCCAGATTACCTGTCCCACAACCATGAACCGCAGATGACTGGTCCCTAACATGACCATGACCCCAGATTGACTGTCCCTACAACTTTGACGCAGATAACTGTCCCATAACATGGGACCCGAAGAACTGGTCCAACAACCATACCCATATGAGGTCCCACAACCATGACCCAGATGACTGGTCCCACAGCCATGACCCAGATGACTGGTCCCACAACCATGACCCAGATGACTGGTCCCACAACCATGACCCAGATGACTGGTCCTATATCAATAAACCAGATGACTGGTCCCACAACCATGACCCAGATGACTGGTCCCATATCAATGAACCAGATGACTGGTCCCACAACCATGATGCAGATGACTGGTCCCTCAACAATGACCCAGATGACTGGCCCTACAACCATGATGCAGATGACTGGTCCCACAACCATGACCCAGATGACTGGTCCCACAACCTTAACGCAGATGACTGGTACCACAACGATGACTCAGATGACTGGTCCCGTAACTATAACCCAGACTGGTCCAACAACCATGACCCAGATGACTGGTCTCACAACCATGATGCAGATGACTGGTCGCACAACTATGACCCAGATGACAGGGTCCTACACAACCTTGACGCCAGATGACTAGTACCGACAACGGACTCAGATGACTGGTTCCACAACCATAACCCAGACTGATCCAACAACCATGACCCAGATGACTGGTCTCACAACCATGATGCAGATGACTGATCCCACAACCATGACCCAGATGACTGGTCCCACAATCAAGACCCTGATGACTGGTCCCACAACCTTGACGCAGATGACTGGTACCACAACCATGACCCAGATGACTGGTCCCACAACCATGACCCAGATGACTGGTCCCACAATCTTGACGCAGATGACTCGTCCCACAACCATGACCCAGATGACTGGGTCCACAATCATGTACGCAGATGACTGTCCCACAACCATGAACCAGATGACTGGTCCCACAATCATGACGCAGATGACTGGTCCCACAACCATGACCCAGATGACTGGCCCCACAATCATGACGCAGATGACTGGTCCCACAACCATGACCCAGATGACTGGTCCCACAACCATGACGCAGATGACTGGTACGGCAACCATGATGCAGATGACTTGTTCCACAACCATGACGCAGATGACTGGTCCCACAACCATGACACAGATACTGGTCCATCAACAATCATGACCTGGTGATGTCCCCGCAAACAGGACACGGAAGAACTGGTAAGGAAAAATGCTGGATTTGTGACTCTGTCTGACCTCGCTCATGATTACGTTATTTTCTTCTACTAGGTCCTACACCTCACCTTTTATGGTAAATTGCGCCATACTGTCTTGTCAACTTAAGATTGTTTCAAACTTTGTAACAAACACTTTTCTTCAGTCTGTGGGACTGACCACCTCAAAACTACGTCTTCAGGCGTGATGGACTGATTACATCGTCTTCAGATCTGTTGCTCCTTTCTGCCAACTTTTTTTCTGTACTCCAACTGAATAATCCAAGTGGTCTAGGCCTCTTCCTTACCACACCAGCTAAGTGCAGATGTGAGTTTAAGCGGAGTAATGGTCAACCTGGGCCGTCATACACGGATGTTGCTAGTCAACAATCCAGTGACTGTAAATCACTGACTGTCACTAACTTTTGTGAGCTCTCCTCTTTGTAGATTCACAAAAGACCGTATGTTTATGTTTGTAACTGACACATAAACTGACAGAAACATTAATAGTTGACCATTGTCCTGCAGAGAACGCTACTTCTGGTGATTAATGCTGATATTAGGAAAAATATATTCAAGTGATTGCAAGACAGTACAAACAATGCCACTAGTTCTGTCATGTCATTACAGACTGTTTCAAACTCCAGCGGGAGTCTTCAGGTAGTGGTAAGTCTGGGAGTACTTATGTCCAGTATCTGGCCTATAGTTCCTGTCACCTAGAATGCGGGTGAGTGCATGACCTCCTATAGTAGAGTGACACTGCATGAATCAGATAAAACTGTGACCATTACCACCTTTAGGGACACTGGTGCTTATTGTTCTTTCTTACCATCTCAAAAAACACATATCTCAACCAAAAGTTACTACTTATTGTGTATGGTGGGCAAGAATTTCTGTACTACTGCATAGAATTTGTTAGCTCCAAGTATTATAAAGAAGTAACTGTATGGGTTTCAGGGGAACTTCCTATGAGGTAACATATTATAATTAATAAAAACGTCCTCTTTTCCCATATTATGTTGTAACCTTATTGTGAACACTGAGACATCGACACATGAACAGTTCAACTCACGGCTGTAACACGGACAATGTCCAAAGATAAATCTGGTGAGAATGTTGATCTAGACTTGGAGGACTCAGAAACTGGTTTGGACAGCTAGTTTTACGAAGGTAGCTGCTGAGATCATCGTAATTAGAGTTAAACCCATTGTCAAGTGTTCCTCATCCATAGAAGCAGCACTGCTGGACACTCTCACTTTCATTCTTGATGAACGACTTTCAGACAGAGGCTTCAATGACTTTGCAAACTCTACATTGACTGAAGTTGAAGCTAAACACTTGCCTTTGCTAGACTGGGGATTCTTATGAAAAATTAATCCTGCTACATTGGTGAAGAAGGTAATTCAGCAGAAATCTTTTGGGAGACCAAAAATTTCGACAACAGGCACTTCGTGTCATCACTCCCATAACTTTCTTAAGGATTGACATAAATCTTCTATGAAAACTCAAGACAGAGTTGAGACGGAATTTAGAGGTATATCAAACCCTCCAGGAGTATCAGCTGGTGGAAAAGTCTCTGTGCCTTTAGCTGGTAGACAAAAGACCATTCGAACACCTGATATGTGTGAGCATTTTCCCAAAGTTAAGTTTATGTAACCATTTCCTTTACAGTATTCTTGGTAATACCACTGTATACCCAAAGGCAGGGCCAATGTGCACCACATATACAGAACGGATACCAAAGGCTGGTTGGACTCCCACGCTCAATACAAAGCGATCAAGGGTCGCCTTTCAAGGTCAAAGGTTTCCTTGAGGTTCTGAACTTACAACCGTCATCCACAAGGTGCTCCTGAACTCTTCAAGTAAACCATCAAGACCATGATGAGGACTTATTGTCTACATTATTCTACAGATTGTGATGAGATCTTAGTGCTGCTGCTCTTCACTATATGAGAGACTGTACACGAGTCTATCAGCTACTTTGAAATGTTATTCAGCCATAAAGTAAGAGCACCTTCACAAGTTCTAGTGCTACTTGGGTTAACATTAAGAACAAAGCTCAAAGCCAATTTAATGTTATGTTCCACCTCATTAGGTAAGTAGCCAAAGAAAATCTTATAAAAGCACAAAAAAAATAAATATATGTATTATCAAAATAGATCATTCAGAGCAGGAGATAAAGACAGTTCAGGAACTGGTACCTGATCATACCCCCTAAATTCACACTGTTTAGGACTTGTGCAGTGGAGGAGGAAAACGTCCATCCACATTTATGTGGTTGTTTCTCTGGATGACTTTCGAGGTTGATAAGCCAGACGTGTAACAAGACATCAGTGAAATACATGTAAGACACTTTATTTTGCATCTATTACATTATCAATGATCATTGATGTCTGGTCTATCTGAGGTGCTGAACACTGATATAATGGCACTGCTTCAAAATTACACAGACATTTTTTCAGATGCCTCTAAAGTATGTAATGTTGGCTTTCAAGATGAGTATGTTGGTAATGGTAAACATATTAAACTATCCTTTTATATGACTCGTCCAGAGAAACTCCAGCTACTACAACCAGAGATTAATTTTCTAATGGAAAACTGTTAGGAGGGGAGCGGGGGATTCCACAACTCCATGAACATTGTCTTGTATATTAGGCAAGAAGTTAGAGGACAGAGTGTTGATGTGTGCAGATTATAGGAAGGAAAAAAAAAACTGGCAGGAAATGGCAGAAATCGTACACCAAATCCAGTCATTCCTGGAGTGGAACCACAGTCGATGGCCTCCACTCCAAACCAACAGATACAGATACTAATGCCGGAAAAAAAATCCCCCCCCCCCAGTACCAACAATACCACCAGTCCGATAACATTCTTCTTGGCAAATATACAGGGTCTAAAGCCAGCAACAAACAACAAAATACCTTTCATCCGTGGACTGCTTGCAGAGGCAAAGGCAATGTTCGCGGCTTTCACTGAGACCCACATAAGGATCACTTGGACAACGAAATATGGATCCCAGGTTACAACCTATACAGATTGTGACAGAGTGAACAGGCAAAAGGGGGGGGGTGGCCTGTACATTGCAGAGTCACTTGTTGCACAGAACTGCTAAATGCCTCAAATGATGTAGTGGAAGTTTTAGCAGTAAAGGTCGAGAACCAAAACCTAGTCATTGTGGTAGTCTACAAGCCTCCGGATGACATCCAGCAATTCCAGAACAGCTGTTAAAAATTGACCACTGTCTGGAAAATCTTCCAGCTCCTGCACCCAACATCTTGCTCCTCGGGGATTTCAACTTAAGGGACCAAAAAATGGAGGAATATAGCAAATAATATTGTTGCAGTAATAACACCAGGAGGCAGCTCTGATGAAAACTCACACTCACGCGAGCTTTTAAATCTCTGCAACAAAATTCAATTTAAACCAGCAAATAATAGAGCCTACAGACTGGAGAATACACTAGACCTCATCTTCACTAACAATGATGATCTGATAAGAAATGTCACCATATCAAAAACAATATACTCAGATCACAACATAATTGAGGTTCAGTCATGTATGTGTGGAGCCCCAGACCGACATAATGAGATTAGTCACGAGGAGCATTCACCAAATTCAACTTCAATAACAAAAACATAAAGTGGGACCAAGTAAACCAAGTCCTAACCGATATAAGCTGGGAAGATATACTAAGCAACACAGACCCCAACTTATGCCTAGAACAGATTAACTCGTGGCACTCGATGTATGCACAAGGCTTATTCCTCTAAGAAAAAGGAGGAGTAGATGTAAAATAGAAAGAGACAGGCGCTCCCTTTACAGGCGACGGAAAAGAATAACAGAGCGGCTAAAAGAGGTCAATATATCTGAAATGCGTAGGGAGACACTGGTCAGAGAAATAGCAAGCATCGAACTTAAGCTAAAAGAATCCTTTAGGAGTCAGGAATCGTGGAAGAACTAAAAGCCATAAATGAAATCGAAAGAAACCCAAGTATTTCTTCTCCTATGCCAAATCAAAATCGAGAACAACGTCCAGTATTGGGCCCCTACTTAAACAAGATGGGTCCTACACAGACGACAGCAAGGAAATGAGTGAGCTGCTCAAGTCCCAATATGACTCAGTTTTTAGCAAGCCGCTAACCAGACTGAGAGTCGAAGATCAAAATGAATTTTTTATGAGAGAGCCACAAAAATTTGATTAACACAAGCCTATCCGATGTTATCCTGACGCCAAATGACTTCGAACAGGCGATAAATGACATGCCCATGCACTCTGCCCCAGGGCCAGACTCATGGAACTCTGTGTTCATCAAGAACTGCAAGAAGCCCCTATCACGAGCCTTTTCCATTCCTATGGAGAGGGAGCATGGACACGGGGGTCGTCCCACAGTTACTATAAACAACAGACATAGCCCCACTCCACAAAGGGGGCAGTAAAGCAACAGCAAAGAACTACAGACCAATAGCACTAACATCCCATATCATACAAATCTTTGAAAGGGTCCTAAGAAGCAAGATCACCACCCATCTAGAAACCCATCAGTTACACAACCCAGGGCAACATGGGTTTAGAACAGGTCGATCCTGTCTGTCTCAACTATTGGATCACTACGACAAGGTCCTAAATGCACTAGAAGACAAAAAGAATGCAGATGTAATATATACAGACTTTGCAAAAGCCTTCGACAAGTGTGACCATGGCGTAATATCACACAAAATGCGTGCTAAAGGAATAACAGGAAAAGTCGGTCGATGGATCTATAATTTCCTCACTAACAGAACACAGAGAGTAGTCGTCAACAGAGTAAAGTCCGAGGCAGCTACGGTGAAAAGCTCTGTTCCACAAGGCACAGTACTCGCTCCCATCTTGTTCCTCATCCCCATATCCGACATAGACAAGGATGTCAGCCACAGCACCGTGTCTTCCTTTGCAGATGACACCCGAATCTGCATGACAGTGTCTTCCATTGCAGACACTGCAAAGTTCCAGGCGGACATCAACCAAATCTTTCAGTGGGCTGCAGAAAACAATATGAAATTCAACGATGAGAAATTTCAATTTTACTCAGAATTGTAAACTGAAAAAAATTAAAAATTTCATCAGCGTAAAAAAAAAAATTTCGGGCCCAAAAAAAAAAGAGCAAAACCCCAACTTCAAAGACCGGGGAAATTTATCATTTTTGGAGGATTCCACCTTCAAGGCCCCATAACATTGTATCAATCGCATCGGCTAAAAAAATGACAGGAGGGATAATGAACCTTCAAAACAGGGGGGGCCAAAGCCCATGATGAAAATCTTCAGGCCCTTTTTGTTCTATAAAGGCGGGAATATTGCTGAAACACTAACACCCCTTTAAAGGCAGGTGAAATTCCGACCTAAAAAAATGTACAGAAAAACTTTAAAGGGCGCGCAAAACAATAAAACACCTCAATTTTTGGGGAAGCGCTTGGGGTTCCCCAAAACCCTTTTTCCCCTGGAACGCAAGGGAGGTACATGATTATATACACCGGGAAAATTTCCTAAGGGACTAGTACCGAATTTTGGGAAAAGGGGGAAAAATCACTCACACTAAAGCAAAAGATTGGCAGACATCTCCATCCCCCCAATAAAAAGCGGGGGTGTCACTACACGTTAAGGGGACCATACAAAAGTGTCGGGGGCCCGAGACGTAAAAACTGCCTCCCACAAAAAAGGGGGGGATTACCAACAGCCCCCTTTGGCATTTCTTCAAGCTGGCACGGGAAAAGCACCTAAATTTTTTCCCGGGAACGGGCCGGGGCCTGTGGCTCGTACGTTGGTTTGGGGTGCAGCCACAGCAACAGCCTGGTTGACGGGCCTTATCCCCCAGGAGGCCTGGTCACAGACCGGGCCGCGGGGCGTTGACCCCCGGAACTCCCCCGGGTAAACTCCGGGTTTAAACAACCTCACACACCCAAACAATGTAATAAAGTAACCCCCCATCACATGTTTACTTTGGGCCATCTGCTGAAAAATTTTTTGGGTGATGAGCCTCAAATTAACATTATATTTTTTTTTATAAATTGGGGTTTAAATATTTTTATTTTTTTTTATTTTTAACATTATTATTTTTTTTATAATAAAAAATAATAAAAATTTTTATTATTTTTTAAATTATTATTATTATTTTATTATTTTATTTTTATTATTATTTTTTAATTACCCCGGTCTGCTTTTTGGAATATTTTAAATTTTTTTTTTTTCAGGGTTGTGATTTTACATATTTTTGGGGCTGCTGATTGAAAAATACCCTTAAAACCATTTTGCGGGTTTCAGTGAGGTTTTTAAAAAAAATGAAATTTTAATAATTTAAAAAAATGTAAATTTTTTAAAAAAAATTTTATAATTTTTTAAAAAATTAGTCAATTTTTTTCAGAAAAAAACATTTTGTTTTTTTTTAAAAAACTTATTTTTCCCCAAATCAACATGAATCAAATCAAATAAATTGAAATTAAACAAATAGGGCCCTAATGGTTACCTCTTTACTGAATAAAAGGGGGGGAGGCCCACTTTGATTTTCGCTTGTGCTGTGAATCGAGCCCAATTACGTTTAAATTTGACCGGGCAGAAAATCTCCATCATGCTGACATTCATTTGCCCTTTTAAAACGATTTTTCCATGATGAAAATATCCTAAAAGGAACGCTCTCCTTTTTCCCAAAATGAAATTTCCAAAAAATTTTTGGGGGAAAATAGTAAAAAAGTGGGGGAAAAAAGGGGCCCATTTTCCCACACTCATTCTGCCCAAGTTTTTTGGGAAAAATTTTAAAAATATGGTTTTTGGGTTCATTTTTTTCATATTATGGAAGCGCCTGTTTTCCAGGAATTTTGTGGAAAAATTTTTTTGGGATAAAAACCCAAAAATTTAAAATCTGGGACTCCTGCTTTCCTTCATCAAAATTTTTTGTCTTTCAAAAATTTTCCCAAAATCTGGGGGGACAAACAAAGTTTCCCGCCTTTAGTTTCCTTCACTTATACGGGGAAAACTTGCTCCGGGTCTTGAAAGCAGTTTCATTCTTGTTAAAGGGTTAAAAGGCCCCTTCAAAAAATTTTTTTCTTTTTTAAAGACTTAGTAAAAAGAGAAATAACTTTTAAATCAAAACAATGAAAAATTTTGTTCTGGTCCCTTAAAAAATTGCAGTTTTTAGTGCCCCTTCATAATTGCGTAAGTTTCTGACTTTGGCACAAGGCCAACGGGCACGATGCAGCTGTGTTGCCATTGTAGAGAAGTACATTTTTTAAAACCTTCTTTTGAAGAATCATTGAAGAGTCTCCATTCATCTGCTTTGTTTTGACTTTCCCCTTTTGAAACCGGAGTTTTCCCTGGAGAGAGCCCGGGGGGCAACCCCTCCCGCGGCCTGGTCTTGACCAACCCCCTGGGGGATCAAGCCTGATCAACCAGGCGTTACTGTTTGCTGCACAATCCAACATACGACCCACACCCGGCTGGTCGGGTACCAAACTTTTTTGTGCTTTTCCGTGCCAGCTTGAAAGCTCCCGGGGGTCTTTTGGGAAAACCCCCTTAAATTTTATGCGGGGAAGGCAGTTGAAGAGTCTGGGGCCCCCTTTCACTTATTTTTTTTTCTATTAACGTTTAGGGGACACCCCTGTTTTTCCTTTGGGGGGGATTTGCTTTCGTCTGCCAAGCTTTTTTTTCCGTTGTGAGTGTTTTTTCGTGGCAATTTCCGGTACTACCCCTCTGGGTTTTTCCAGGTTTATAAATCAGTATCTCTCCCCCTCTTTCCCAGGAAATCAGGTGGGAAAACTTCAATGTCCCAGAAATTTGAGGTTTTATCTCCTTTTATGCGGCAGGAAGTTTTTCCCTTTTTCAAACCCCTTTTTCCTGTCCTTTTCACCTTTGCCTTGAAAAGGGCGGGTTAGGGAAAAAAGTTCCAAAATTTATATTTCCCCAAACCCTTAAAGGTTTAAACCCAAAAGGTGACCGAAGAAGGGGTCTTAAAATTGGCCCCTTGGGCCATCCCAATTTTTTGGAATTTCCCTTATCCACCCGTCTTTTTCCCCCTAGCGCTGCATTATAAAAATTTTATGGTCCGAAAAGGGGGTGACATGATCACTCCCGGGCCCTTTGACTTTTTTTTGTTTTTCGCCTTTTTGGGGCCAAATTTGTTTTGTACTTGATAAATTTTTTAATTTTCCCTCTTTTTTAAACCTTTGGGAAAGAAATTTTAAATTTTTATCTTTGGGGAAACTTCATATTGTTTTCGCAGCCCATTGAACGTTTTGGGTTGGGTGTCTGCCTAGGCCTTGCAGTGCCCGGCAATCACTGTCATGCAGTTTCGGGTGTCATCTGCAAAGGGGGGAACGGGCTGTCCTGCCCACCCTTTAATCTTGTCAATATGAGGATGGATACAAGATGGGAGGGGTTACTTTTCCCTTGTGGAACAGGGGTTTTCCAAAAGGCCGCCTCAACTTTACTTTTGTTGACTACTGCTCTTTGGGGTTTGTTTTGGGGGAAAAATTAAATTCCTGTTTTCCCTTTTAAATAAATTCCTTTTAAAAAAATTTCCGTTTTTTCCCTTTAGCACGCTTTTTGTCCGATTTTTTACCCCCATGGTCACACTTTTTCCGAAGGCTTTTAAAAAGTCTTTAAATTTTACACCCGCATTTTTTTTGGGGGTGCATCTGGGACCTTTTTGGTAGTGACCCAATATTTGAGCCAGACGGGAACGACCTGCTCAAAACCCCATTTTGCCCGGGTTTGGGGTTAAATTGAGGGGTTTCTAGATAGGTGGCGTTTCTTCTTCTTAGGCCCCTATCAAAGATTTTTATGATATGGGATGTTATTGAAATGGGTCTGTAGTTTTTGCTATTCCCTTTACTCCCCCCCTTTGGGGTTTGTGGGGCTATGCTCTTTTTTTAGAAACTGGGGGATTTCCCCCCGTTTTCATGCCCCCCTCTCCATAGGATGGTAAGAGGTCTGCCCTTTGGGGGCAGAGTGCTGGGCATGTCATTTATCGCCCGTTCGAAGTCATTTGGCGCCCCAGGATAAAAAAAAAATTGGTTTGTGTTAACCAAATCTGGGGTTTCTCTCATAAAAAAATCTTTTTTGATCTTCGACTCTCGGGTCGGTTTTTGGGCTTTTTTTAAACTGAGTCATATTGGGACTTGAGTAGGTCCTCATTTCCTTGCTTTTCCTTTTTGTGGGACTCATCTTGTTTAATTGGGGGCCCAATACGGGACTTGTTTTTTGGCTTTGTTTTGGCATGGGAAAAAAAAAACTTTGGGTTTCTTTCGATTTTCATTTAGGGGTTTTTTATTTTCTTCCCGCGTTTCCTGGTTTCCTTTAAAGATTCCTTTATTTTTAAAGTTGAGGGTTTGCTATTTCTTGCCCATGATTCCCAAGCATTTCAGATATTTTGGGCCCCCTTTTAAACCCATCTTTTAAAACTTTTCCTTAACCTGTAAAGGGAGTGACTGTCTTTTTCTTTTTTAAAAAATTTACTCCCCCTTTTTTCTTAAAGGAAAAAGCCTTGAGCATAAAACGATTGCCACCGGGGTTAGGACTCAAACATAAGTTGGGGTCTCTTTTTGATTAGTCTACTTAAAGGGGGTTTTTTTTGGGTACCACTTTATTTCTTGTTATTAAAATTAATTTATGAATGCTCCCTCGTGACTAATCTCATTATGTCGGTTTTGGGCTCCGTGCATACATGTCGGGAACCTCGATTATGTTGTGTCGGGAGTAGGGTTGTTTTTGTTGGTGCATATCGATCAGATCATCATTGTTAGGGGAAAATGGGGTTTCAGTAAAAATTCCCCCTCTAGTGGGTGTATTATTTGTTTGGTTTAATTTTAAAATTTTTGGGCAAAAATTTTTAAAAGCTCTTGGTGGGGGATTTTCTCGTCAGAGCGCCTCCGGGTTTGTTATTACTGAAACCAAATTATTTTTTGGCTAATTCCTCCATTTTAGGTGCCTTAAGTTAAAATTTCCCCCAGGAGCAAATGCTGGGGCAGGAGCGGGCAGATTTTCCAGCAGTGGAAAATTTTAAACCTGTTCCGGGAAATTTGCTGGGACGTTGCATCCAAAGGGGCGGGGAGATTTCCCCAAAAAGGACAATTTTTTGGTTTCTGGGATTTTTAACTGCAAAAATTTCCCAACTAAAAACCATTTGGGGCCCTTAAAGCATTTCTGTCAAACAATTCCCTTTTGCGTTTAATCGGGCCCAAAACCCCCGCTTTTCCCTTTTCACTCTTTCGCTCGTATAGGTTGAACCTGGGATCCATTTTTTCGTTGTCCAATTTGATCCTTTATGGGGGGTCCGTAAAGGGCCGCGAACATTGCTTTTGTTCTCTGAAAAGCAGTACAGGGGATAAAAGGGTTATTTTGTTGTTCGTTTTTGGGTTTTTAGACCCTGTTTTAAATTTTCCCAAAAAAAAAATGTCATCGAACTGGTGGTAATTGGTTGGGACGGGGGGCCCTTTTTTTCCCCATTTTTTATCTGTTATCTGTTTTTGGAGTGGAGGCCCTCGACTGTGGTTTCTACTTCAAGGGTGACTGGATTTGGTTTTACGATTTCTATTTCCTGTCAGTTCTTTTTTTTTCCTGGCACTGTTCAATAAGGCCAGAAATAACAAAAAAAAGGGACAAAAAACCCTGACTGGAAACGATACACAAATAACCCCCACATAAAAAAAGGGAAACTTACGGACGACGTTTCGGTCCGACTTGGACCATTTAAAAAAGTCACATTAACCAAAAGTGGGGCAGGAGGGTAAAATAGGCAGGGAAGAGGTGGTGGTTAGTAGTATAGTAGTAGTAGTACAAGAATGGTAAAATAATTTCCGACAAGAAAAAATTAAGACCCCATGCGCAACACCCGTCACCCCTATCGTAGACTTTCACCCTCCAACCAGCCACTTTAAAGACGAAACGCCCCCAACAAAAAACCCCAGACCCGCAATGTGTCTCAATTTTATCAAAAGAAAAAAGTTGTAGTAGTAGAAGAGGTAGTAGTAGTGGTAGTGGGATAGTGGGAAATAAAAGGGGGACGAGCCAGTCAAAAAAAAAGGGAAGGGGGGGCACTGCAAAAGGGGCTAGATGCCCAAAAGAGGGGGAGGGAAGTGCACCGAGTGTGTGGAAAGGGGGGGAAATGGTTTAAATTAAAAGAAGAAGGAACCCGAAAAAAAACGAAAAACAGAAAAAAAGAAAAAAACAACCCCGAGGGGGGAAAAAAAGGGAAAAAGGAAAGGGAAAAGGAGAGAAAGTAAAAAAAAAAGAAAAAAAAAAAAAAAGAAAAAAAAGGGGGTCGGGTTTAAATCACGGGGTTCGAAATTTGGAGCATTTTACAATGTAGTGGGGGAGGAAAGGGTTTTACCCGAGACGAAGCCCGGACCAAAAATTCAACAAGGAAAATTGTGTATTAAAAGAGGATTCAAAAGACCGGGGAAAATTTGAGGAGGGAATAGTAAAAACAGTTTTAGCAGAAATCAGTCAATAGGATGGTGTGTCTCTGGAAAGTGACAGAACAGAGATTGTTTGTGTCGGGAAGCCTAACAATAATTTTTTTGCTCCCCAAAACTGTCAGAAAGAGATCGACCAGTTCTCCGAAGTTTGAAGGGGGACAGGAGGAGCAAGAAATAGAGCGACACCCGGACATCTGTATGGGAAAGGGAGGTTTTGAACGAGATTGTGGGAAAAATTGTTTGTCTGGGGGAGGTTAAACTTTGGGTGTCTAAAGGGGCAGAGAGGGAATTTTTGAATTAGAAAGAAACCCGGAAAAAGTTGGAAGGGGAGGATAGAAGAGTTTCCCCGGAGTTTAAAAGTTTTGGGGGAAAAAAAATTTCGTTTTGCACGTGAGAGGGCAGAGTTATGAAATGGGAAGGGGGAGCCAAGACGGGGGAAAAAAGAATTATGAAGAGTGGAAATTTCTGCTGGGAAAGGGAAATGGATCCCCAAATGGGGGGGGGGAAAAGGGGAATTAAGGAAATTTTTAAAGGGGGCAAGAAAGGTTTTTTAATTAAAGGGAAAAAAAAATTAATCTAGGGTTGGCCTCAAAAAAACCCCAAAATTTGAATTTTCCCTTTCCAAAAAAAAGGGGGGCAAGGGGAAAAGAGGTTTGGGGAAAAGGGGGGAAAATTTTCTTTACCCAAAGCAAAAATGGATAATTTTTAAAAAGGGGGAAAAAAGGGACAACCTTTTAAAGAAAAACGTTTGAAGTAATTCCCGAAAAAGCAAGGAAAAAATTCTTTGTTTAAAATTTAATGGGGGCGGGTTTTTGATTGAAAAGGTTTAGTAAAAGGGGGGGGGGTTTGGGCCCCGGCAAAATTTATCCTCTACCCCCAACCCAGATTAAGGTTTCCCCCTTTTGGATGGAGAAAGGAATAAAAAGTCTCGAATTTTCCTTTTAAAAAAAAGCAAGGGGTTATTTTGTGGGTTTTACCCCGGGCATTTTCAGGAAAAAAAAGTTCCCCTTTTGGGGGGCCTTTTGCGCAGTGTTCCCTAATTTATCTAACTTTTTCCAAAACCTTTTTCCTTAGTTTTAGCCTTCCCGTCCCCTTTTTTTGTAATTTTAAAGGTTTTCCAAATTTGGGGGCCAAAAGGTTTTTTAAAGGGTTTTCTTTTTTTTGGGGTTATTGTTATTTAACCCAGAAACATTTTGAACCAAAAAAAATTTCCCTTTTTTTCCCCTTTTTCAAAGGAAAAGGAATTCCCTTTTGATGTGGGTCCTTTTTGCGAAGGTTTTGGGGTAAAACCTTTGTTCCCTTTTTAAAAAGCCATTAATTGTACATTTCTTTTGGAAGTTTAAGGTTTTCCCCACCAATTCCCCCCCCCCCCTTGACTCAAAGGGATAATTACACAGGGGGCAAAGGTTTTTAAATTCCCCAAATATTTAAACCTTCCCCAATTTAAATTTACCTGTCCTTTCAGAGGCCCGGCGGGTTTTCTTAATGGGAAAACCCTAAAACCCCAAAAAATTTGGGGAAATTCCCTTTTTTAAACCGTTAAATCCCCCAAACCCCTTTTGGGCATTACAAAAGTGCAGTAACTTTTATCCCCTTTTTTCCCCCCACCTTCCCCCAAAGGGGCCCCTACCGTAAATATTTTTCCGTACTAATCATTCTCCCCACACTAAAACCCCACCTTCCCTTAAAGCCCCCCCGCAAAATTTCCCCACAAAACCTGAAACCCATAAAACCCCCAACCTAAAACTCCAAAAAAACCCCATAAAAAGCCCCGTTTTCCCCCAACTCCCTCCAAAAAAATTTCCCATTAAAAGGGCGTTTGTTCTGGAAAATGAAGAGTTAAAATTATTCCCCAAAATCCCCGATTTAGCCCAAAAGTAAGTTTAAAATTTAAAAAAGTGAGGGAAATACCCTGCAAATTTCCCCCCATTTTAAAATTTTCCAAAAATTAAAAGCCCGGGGGGGGGGGCCCCCTGAACCCTCCCCTTACCCAAAAAAAATTTTCCCAATGACCCCCAACAACTTTTAAAAAAATTTTAAGGGGGATGAAAAATTTTTTAGGGTAACCGTCCCCCAAAATTTTAATTTTGGGGAAGGGGGCAATCTAGGGGGGAAAAGGGGGAAATTGGTTAGGCCAAAGACAAATTAGTAATTTCCTAAGAGACTTTAATTTTTAAAAAAAATTGGAAGGGCATGGGAATTTAGAAATTAAAATTTTAAAGAAGAAATTCAGGAGGGGGGTTTGGGGGCAGATACGAGGAAAAAACCGCTTGAATTGGGGTTTGGGAAAAAAGGGTTTTTTTAAAAAAATTTGGGGAATACTAACATACAGATCCTTTTTATAGAATTTTAGAGGGAATAAAAATGGGTTTTTTTAAGGTTACCGGGCCCCCCCGAAAATTAATTTGGAAAAAAGCAAAAAGGAGGAAAGTTAAAGGTTTTTCCCCAAACACGAAAAGGAATTTTCCCTAAAAGGGTTTTAATTTAGTCCCCAAATTGAAAATTGGGGAAAAATTTTTTGGGCGGGAAAAAAAGGAAATTTTAAGGAATTTTTAAAAAGGGGAGGGGGTTTTAGGAAAAGGTTTTTTGAGGGCGTTGGGGGGGTTTGAAAAAGCCCAAAGGGGGAAAAAAAGTTGCTGGATTGAAAAAATAAAACCCTTTTTTTTTTAAAAAATTTAAAATTAAGAAGGGAAAGCCCCTTAAAAACCCAATTCCTTTACTGAAAGGAAATGAAAGTGGGTTTTTTTTTTAATAAAATTTCCCCGGTTTTTTACCAGGGGAAAAACGGGGGTTAAAAAAAATACATTACTAAGGAATGGATAAACCCGGTAGGGGACATTAAAGCCCAAATAAACCCCCCCAAAAAAATTTTTCCCAACTTTAAAAATTAAAATGGGAAATTTTAACCCCAAAATTTTAAAAATTTTAAATTTTTCTTTCCAAAAAAAAAATTTTTAGGCCCCCCAAAAAGGGGAGGGCTTAAAAATAATATTTTTTAAGGAGGGGGCGTTTAAAAAAGGGGGAAAAAAACTAATTGGACCCCAAATTTTTAAAGTTTCCCCCCATAGTTTTAAAATAAACCAAAAATTTTTTTCTTTGGTTTAAAAAAAAATGAAGAATTACATAAATCCCCCTAAAATTAAACTCCCTGGGCCTCCCGGCAAAAAGAAAAAAAGGGTTTTTATTTTTAAAATAAATATTTTCCTGGGTTTTTCATCGGGAAAACGGACAATATCCCATAATTAATCACATCACTGGAAATGGTTACAAACAGTTCCCGATAAAGCAAATAAACCCCGGGCCTGATGAACTTTTTCCAGGATTCTTAAAGAGTGTAAATGGAACTTTGGGTAAACCATTGACAAATATTTTTAAATTTATCTCTTCAAACAGTGTAGTGCCTAATATGTGGAAGATGGCTAATGTAATACCTATTTTTAAGGCGGGGACAAGTCTTTAAACCATAAAATTTACAGCCCAATAAGCCTAACCCAATTGTAGGCAAATTACTAGGTCATTATAGCTAAATAATATAAAGCCATCTGGATAAGCATAGCTTGATAAAAATACCAGCATGAATTCACAGTGGCCACCCTTTGCCAAAACAATTTATTAATTTGGGTGGCCCGGTGGCCTGTGGCTAAAGCTCCCGCTTCACACACGAGGCCCGGTTCGATTCCCGGCGGTGGAAACCATTTGGGACACGTTTCTTACACCTGTTGTCCTTTTTCACCTACAGCAAATGGGAAAAACCTGGGTGTTGTCGGGTGTGGGTCGCATCCTGGGGAAAAAATTTAAAGGGCACCCAATGGAATAATTTTAGCATCCCCCGAGACGAAACTACTTTCTTGGTTCCTGGTGGCTAACCCTGCCGGGGTTAAAAACCGAACGAAACTTATCTTACTTTCTTATCTTTCTTCAGTAAAGCTTTTCAGGCCGTTGATCATGGTTAAGAATTTGATATTGTTTATTTAGATTTTAGTAAGGCTTTTGTAGAGTTTCCACATCAGAGACTGTTAAAGAAAGTGGCAGCTCATGGCACTGGGGAAAAAGTGCTGTCTTGGATCGAATCATGGCTCACCAATAGGAAGCAGAGAGTATGCTTACATGGGGTTAAATCCGAGTGGGGATCTGTAACAAGTGGCGTACCACAGGGATCAGTCTTGGGCCCGTTGTTGTTTATAATATATATCAGTGACTTTGATGAGGGTATTATTAGTGACATGAACAAATTCGCCGATGACGCAAAGATAGGTAGGATAATTGATTCAAACGTAGATGTCACAGAACTTTATGAGGATTAGACAAACTCAATTCCTGGTCAGAAAAGTGGCAGATGAAGTTCAATGTAGATAAATGCAAGATACTGAAGCTCGGGAGTGTCCATAACCCTAGCACTTATCAGTTAAATAATGTAGAACTTAGCCATACAGATTGCGAAAAGGATTTGGGGGTTATGGTAAGCAGCAACCTTAAACCAAGACAGCAGTGCCTAAGCGTATGTAATAAGGCAAATAGATTACTGGGATTTATATCAAGAAGTGTAAGCAACAGAAGACCAGAGGTCATACTGCAGCTTTATACATCATTAGTAAGGCCTCACTTAGATTACGCAGCTCAGTTCTGGTCTCCATATTACAGAATAGATACAGATTCACTAGAAAACATCCAGCATAGAATGACCAAATTAATACATAGCATTAGAAATCTTCCTTATGAAGAACGGTTGAAGACTCTTAAGCTACATTCACTTGTAAGACAAAGAATGAGGGGAGACATGATCGAAGTGTATAAGTGGAAGATAGGTATTAACAAAGGGGATATAAATAAGGTTTTGAGGAAATCCCTTCAAGAAAGAACCCGCAATAATGTATTCAAATTGGATAAGTTTAGATTTCGAAAGGATATAGGAAAGTATTAGTTTGGAAATAGGGTAGTTGATGAGTGGAACAGTCTACCTAGTTGGGTTATTGAAGCTAAAACGTTGGGTAGTTTTAAATTTAGGTTAGATAAATACATGAGTGAGAGGGGTTGGATTTGAGTGAGACTTGTGTAGCATTGAAAATTGGGTTGGGCAAATATTTTGTTAGTGGGAAGGATTGTAAAGGACCTGCCTAGTATGGGCCAATAGGCCTGCTGCAGTGTTCCTCTTTCTTATGTTCTTAGGAGAGATAAAAGGAGAGAGAGGGAGAGAGTGAGAAGGAAGAGGAGGTGAATTGGGAAATGGATGAGCGGGAGGAGGTATTGTAGGAGGAGGAGGAGAAGGAGGAGGGAGGGATATGGAATAGGAGAGAGGGAGAGAAATGGAATAAGAGAAAGAGAAAGAGAGAGCTAGATGAGATAAAAGGAGAGAGTGTGGGTGAATTGTGGGTGTTGGAGTGGGTATGTGAGATGTTTCCGTTAGAGTAAGGACTACAAGTGTTTGTGTGTGAGAATTTATGGCCCTCTTATGTTCATGTGTGTGTGTGTTCGTTACTACCATGACATCCTAGCCGATGCGATGGGAGAGGGAGGAGGAAGGAAAGGGATAATCTCACTGTCAGGCATGCTGCTATGTACTGTGCCTATGTCTGTTCACCTACTCATGTATACCTGGAGCTATACTTTCTGAGTAAACACCTGTGCAACTACTCGTGTATACCTGGAGCTATACTTTTTGAGTAAACACCTGTGTGCCTACTCGTGTATACCTGGAGCTATACTTACTTTCTGAGTAAACACCTGTTCACCTACTCATGTATGCCTGGAGCTATACTGTGAACCAATGTGAACCAAGATTAATTGGTATTATGGTAGTGGGGTTCAATGATACTTCTTCGGAGGCTTCTTACTTTATTGTTAAGTCGTGGTGGCTACACAGGCTTGTGTGTTATGCCCATGGCCCGGGAGGGCCATCCCACGAGAGAGCTACTAGGCCTTGTGTCTTCCTGCTAGGCTGCTGTGTGAGTGTGAGAGAGTGTGGGACCAGCTTCCCACAGACTTGGACAGGCCCAGAGGGCAGCACCTGAGTGACATGAAATATGAACTAAGCTGGCAGACAGCAAGGCTGTCTGTGCAGACAGTACAGGCTGTTTACAATACTTACTGAGTAAACACCTGTTCACCTACTCATGTATACCTGGAGCTTTACTTACTGAGCAAACACCTGTGCACCTACCAGCGTATACCTGGAGCTATACTTACTGAGTAAACACCTGTGCACCTATGTATGTATACCTGGAGCTATACTTCCTGAGTAAACACCTGTTCAATTACTCATGTATACCTGGAGCTATACTTACTGAGTAAACACCTGTTCACCTACTCATGTATGCCTGTAACTATACCTACTTACTGAATAAACAATGTTAGTGTTAGTTGTCTAACCTTATTTCCTGCACACGCACTTCAGTGCCTCTGGTCCCCACACTTAAAGCTATGTATGGTTCCTGCCTCCACTACATCACTTGCTAGGCTATTCCACTTCCTGACGACTCTATGACTGAAGAAATACTCCTAACATCCCTTTGACTCGTCTGAGTCTTCAGCTTCCAGTTGTGACCCCTTGTTTCTGTGTCCCCTCTCTGGAACAACATGTTTCTGTCTACTTTATCTATTCTACGCAGTATCTTGTATGTCGTTATCATGTCTCCCCTGACCAGACTGTCCTCCAATGTCGTCAGTCCGATTTCCCTCAGCCTTTCTTCGTAGGACATACCCCAGAGCTCCGGAACAAGCCTTGTTGCAAACCTATGCACTTTCTCTAATTTCTTAACGTGTTTGCCCAGGTGTGGGTTCCAAACTGGAGCTGCATACTCCATATGGGCCTGATGTACACAGTGTACAGTGTCTTGAACAATTCCTTACTAAGGTATCGGAATGCTATTCTCAGGTTTACCAGGCGCCCATATGCTGCAGCAGTTATCTGGTTGATGTGTGCCTCCGGAGACATGCTCGGTCACCCCAAGATCTTTCTCCTTGAGCGAGGTTTGCAGTCCTTGGCCACCTAGTCTATACTCTGTCTGATGTCTTCTTTGCCCTTCTCCGATCTTCATGACTTTGCACTTGGCAGGGTTGAATTCAAGAAGCCAGTTGCTGGACAATGTGTCCAGCCTGTCCAGGTCTGTTTGAAGTCCTGCCTGATCCTCATCTGATTTAATTCTCCTCATTAACTTCACATTATCTGCGAACAGGGACACCTCTGAATCTAACCCTTCCATCACGTCATTTCCATATACCAGAAATAGCACTGGTCATAGGACCGACCCCTGTGGGACCCCGCTCATCACAGGTGCCTACTGTGATACCTCATCCATACCATGACTCGTTGTTGCCTCCCTTTCAGGCATTCTCTGATCCATTGCAGTGCCCTTCCTGTTATACGCGCCTGATCCTCTAGTTTCTGCACTAGTCTCTTGTGAGGAACTGCGTCGAAGGCCTTCTTGCAGTCCAAGAAAATGCAATCAACTCACCCCTCTCTCTCGTGTCGCACTTCTGTAACTTTTTCATAGAACTCCAGAAGGTTCGTGACACAGGATTTGCCTTCCAGGTATCCGTGCTGGTTATCGTTTATAATCTTGTTCCGTTCCAGGTGCTCCACCACTCTCCTCCTGATAATCTTCTCCTTGACTTTGCATACTATACACGTCAATGACACTGGTCTATAATTTAGTGCCTCTTTTCTGTCTCCTTTTTTAAAAATGGGAACTACATTTGCTGTCTTCCATACCTCAGGTAGTTGCCCAGTTTCAAGGGATGTGTTGAAGATTGTGGTTAATGGCACACACAGTATATCTGCTCCCTCCCTGAGGACCCACGGGGAGATGTTGTACGGTCCCATTGCCTTTGAAGTATCAAGGTCACTTAGCAGCTTCTTCACCTCCTCCTCAGTTGTGTGCATATCGTCCAGCACCTGTTGGTCTATTCCCTGTTGGTGTCCCCCCTCTGTCCTGTCTTCCCAGTGTCCTTCCTGTCTCCACTGTGAATGCTTCCTTAAATCTCCTCTTGAGCTCCTCCCATACCTCTTGATCGTTTCTTGTGAATTCCCCACCTTCTTTCCTCAGCCTGGTCACCTGGTCTTTGACTGTCATCTTTCTCCTAATGTGGCTAAACAGCTGTTATGACCAAGGTCATAATGAGATTAATTTAGATATGTATTATCCACTTAATATTATACTCGGGTTTTTTTAAAATATTAGCTAAATTTAAAAGTTTCTACTAGTGTATAATATTATCTGTTTAAAGTAATATACCCGGGTATGATGTGTATTTATTTTTGAGTAATGTGTTAGTAGGTAGGTAACAACTGCTAAGAGTTGAAACAACGTATGTCCTTGGGGGGTAGTTTAGTCTGCTTTTCCCCTTTGGCGAGTTGATGTTATGTAGGGATTAACTGTGTTAGTTCAGTTCGCTCTCTCTGCCGACTCAGTCTGCATTGACGAGCTACCCCTCCATACCCCAAACTTTATTTCACTTGGATAATAATTTGTGTTGTAGAAACTCCTGAACCGGCTTGAGGTTTATTCTAAAGTCAAGTCTGCGGGACAGTTAATACTCTTAACCTCAGTTTACGATATGACGACCTGTGTCAAGTTTAGAACTTTAAGTGATATATTCCTTATGCCAGGGAGTTACTCTAAAGGGTGTTCATTCTCAATGTATATACTCATGTACAAGTAATGTCATTATTGAGGAAGCAGTAATATTCCTCTGATCATTAACAAGTGTAGTGACCATATTAAATATAGTCTCCAGAAGGGGTCTATGATGTACATTCTATTTAAGTGTTTTCTTATGTGAATGAAAATTTCCCGGCAAAGTGATATTTAAGATATTTATGAATATCTAAAAAGTATTATGCTTTTTAAAAAAAAAGAAACTAGAAAAGACTGAGTAACTATTATTTGTGCCTTACATTTCTAAGTTTGGAAATATCTTCTCATTCTATTAAGTGTATTGTTACGGAGTGCACTAACTTGGCTAAAGATTAAGATTCGAACCTTAACAACAGCAGTTTCGAGTCAGTCTTGGCTTTCGATGCTTTGTCATTTTCGTACTGTCGCTGGGCCTCCCTCCTTATCTGTGCATATTCGTTTCTGGCTCTTCGACTGACATCCTTGTTTTCCTGGGTTCTTTGATTTCTGTACCTCTTCCATTCTCTAATGCACTTAGTTTTTGCCTCCCTGCATCTTTGGGTAAACCAAGGACTCGCTTTGGTCTTTCCATTGTTTCTGTTGCCCTTGGGAACAAATCTTTCCTCTGCCTCCTTGCATTTTGTTGTTACATACTCCATCATTTCATTTACTGTCTTTCCTACCATTTCTCTGTCCCACTGCACCTCCCGCAGCAAGTTCCTCATGCCCGTGTAGTCCACCCTTTCATAGTTTGGCTTTTCCCATTCGACTCCTGTTACCCTCTCCACCTGTAACTCAACAATGTAATAAAAACTCATGAGTACGTGGTCACTAGCTCCTAGGGGCCTCTCATATGTGATGTCATCAGTGTCTGAACTACTCAGGGTGAACACAAGGTCCAGTGTTGCTGGTTCATCCTCCCCTCTCTCTCTGGTAGTGTCCATGATATGTTGATGCATGAGGTTTTCCAGTACCCCATCCATCATCTTGGCACTCCATATTTCGGGGCCACCATGAGGCTCCAGATTTTCCCAATCAATCTCCCTGTGGTTGAAATCACCAATAACCAGTAACTTTGTTCTGCACGTTTGAGCTCTTCGTGCCACTTCAGCCAGTGTCCACCATTGCTCTATTGTTCTCATCATATTCCTCTCTTGGACTCCTGCAGTTCTGTGGTGGGTTATACCTCACAGCAAGGACTACCATATGTTCCCCAGATTGAATTGTGCCTGCTATGTAGTCCCTTTCTCCAATCGCGTCCATGCCCTCCATTTCCTGTGTGTGTGTGTGTGTGTGTGTGTGTGTACTCACCTGGTTGTACTAACCTAGTTGTACTCACCTAGTTATGGTTGCAGGGGTCGATTTAAAGCTCCTGGCCCCGCCTCTTCACTGGTCGCTACTTGGTCACTCTCCTTGAACCATGAGTTTTATCATACCTCTGTTTAAAGCTATGTATGGTTCCTGCCTCCATTGCATCGCTTCCCAAACTATTCCACCTCCTGACGACTCTATGACTGAAGAAATACTTCCTACCATCCCTATGACTCGTCTGAGTCTTCAGCTTCCAGTTGTGACCCCTTGTTTCTGTGTCCCCTCTGCAACAACCTGTCTCTACCTTATCTATTCCAATCAGTATCTTGTATGTCGTTATCATGTCTCCCCTGACCCGACTGTTCTCTAATGTCGTCAGTCCGATTCCCCTGAGCTCCGGAACTAGCCTTGTTGCAAACCTTTGCACTTTCTCTAATTTCTTAACGTGTTTGCCCAGGAGTGGGTTCCAAACTGGAGCTGCAAACTCCAGTATGGGCCTGATGTACACAGTGTACAGTGTCCTGAGCGATTCCTTGTTAAGATATCGAAATGCTGTTCTTAGGTTTGCTAGGCGCCCATATGCTGCAGTTGTTATTTGATTGATGTGCACTTCAGGAGATATGCTTGGTGATATACTCACCCCAAGATCTTTTTCCTTGAGTGAAGTTTGTAGTCTCTGGCCCCCTAGACTGTACTCCATCTGCAGTCTTTTTGCCCTTCTCTAATCTTCATGACTTTGCACTTGGTGGGGCTGAACTCCAGGAACCAATTGCTGGACCAGGTCTGCAGCCTGTCCAGATCCCTTTGTAGTTCTGCCTGGTCTTCGTCCGAATGAATTCTTCTCTTCAACTTCACATCATCTGCAAACTGGGACCCTTCGGGGTCTATTCCTTCCGTCATGTCGCTCACGAACACCAGAAACAGCACTGGTCTTAGGACTGACCCCTGTGGCACCCCACTCGTCACAGGTGCCCATTTTGACACCTAGCCACGTACCATGATTCGCTTCTGTCTTCCTGACAAGTATTCCCTGATCCATTGTAGTGCCTTCCCTGTTATACCTGCTTGTGTGTGTGTGTATTTGTATTAACCTAATTATACTCACCTAATTGTGGTTGCAGGGGTCGAGACTCAGGTCTTGGCCCAGCCTCTTCACTGACCACTACTAGGTCCTCTCTCTCCCTGCTCCATGAGCTTCATCATACCTCGTCTTAAAACTATGTATAGTTTCTGCCTCCACTACATCACTTGCCAGACTATTCCACTTACTAACTACTCTGACTGAAGAAATACTTCCTAACATCTCTTTGACTTATCTGAGTCTTCAGCTTCCAATTATGACCCCTTGTTTCTGTGCCCCATCTCTGGAACATCTTGTCTCTGTCCACCTTGTCTATTCCACGCAGTATTTTGTATGTCGTTAACATGTTTCCCCTGACCCTCCTGTCCTCCAGTGTTATCAGACCGATTTCCCTTAACCTATCTTCATAAGACATTCCCCTTAGCTCTGGAACTAGCCTTGTTGCAAACCTTTGCACTCTCTCTAATTTCTTGACGTGTTTGACCAGGTGTGGGTTCCAAACTGGTGCTGCATACTCCAGCATGGGCCTGACGTACACAGTGTATAAAGTCTTGAACGATTCCATATTAAGGTTCTGGATCACTATTCTCAGGTTTGCCAGGCGCCCATATGCCGTAGCAGTTATCTGGTTAATGTACGCTTCTGGTGATGTACTCGGTATTATACTCACTCCAAGGTCTTTCTCCTTGAGTGAGGTTTGCAGCCTTTGTCGACATCCCCCACCCATCTATTTGCAGGGTGAAATCATTAGCTACGTTAAAACTTACAGATATCTTGGTGTAGATGTACCCTTTAACAAATCCACTATACCACAACTAAACAAGAAATGTAAAGCTAGGCTAAATGCTCTCAAAGCTGTTGCTGGCTACAATCCCAACTATGGTGCTAATGTGAGAATCGTGAGAATGATGTACATAGCCTATGTTAGGTCCTTAATTGATTATGCTGCTCCCATGTTGATATTAGCTAGAGAAAGTTCCCTCCGACCCTTGGAGTTAATGCAAAATGAAGCTCTCAGGACTATTCTTGGCTGTCCCAGATCTACAAAAGTTCTTAACATGAGGAAGGAGCTTGGTATTTCTAGTATCAGTGATAGGATTGTTGAAATTAACACTGTACTCGGTATTAGAATGTTGAGAAACGAACCAGACACCGTCACAGTGAATCTTACCAAGTGTCTAGAGGTAAATACACACAGATCTAAATGGATTGTGAAAACGTGCAATTGCATTAAGTTTAATAACCTGCATGAACTGTATCACTGTAGGCAACAAGAGCATTTCACCCCTCCATGGAAGATGTGTTCATTTAATATCACATACCTACAAGTCCCTCCCAAGAAGCTCATTGCTAGTAATCCCTTCCTTAAATCTCTTGTTAGAGCAACTGCTCAAGAAGAAATTTTTCGCCTAGCTGGTAGTAATAAGTTATCACAAGTTATATACACTGATGGATCTAAACAGGAGTCTTCTGGCAGGGCTGCATCTGCTCTAGTTGCCACCTCCCTAGTTAAGAACGATAATAAATTTGTTGAGTTAGGCATGAGAATTAACAACTGGGCGTCTACACTGCAAACTGAATTGTTTGCAATCCTAATGGCGCTAAAGCTAACCTATGACACTGAGCTTGACTCTATCATCATTACTGATTCTATGTCATCATTGAAGGCTCTTGACTCATATAATGACTCCAACAACATGCTCATTGGGGAAGCCAGGTATAGATACTAAAAAATTAGGGACAAAGGAATTAATGTACAATTGCTATGGATCCCATCACACATTGGATTACTCCTTCATGATAAAGTTGATATGTTAGCCAAGAAGAGTATCCAGAAGGAGAACGTAGAATATAACTTTGGTATAACTGTGTCTAGCATTAGGAATAATATTAGGAGAGAAGTAAATAATGAAGATGATTGTTATAGGAATGCAGTTAGAAGCCTGAGTAGATCTATAACCCACTATGATAACATGAACGTAGATAAGTATGTTTAAGGAGCAACTTGCAATGTAGTGGCCAGGCTTAGGCTTGGTTACAAGTACTTCTGGCAGTTTGGGAGACACACAGATGATGATCAAACTAAATGTAAATTATGTGATCAGGCATATGGTCACTCTCTTGAACACTATGTGCTTAATTGTCCACTTATTGAGGAATACAGAGACAGACAGTATAATAACCTATGTGACATGTCAAGATATCTTATTAATGAAAATAAGATACCAGATATACTAAGCAAATTTCCTAAATTTGCTTGTAACAGATAAGTGAACTATAGATATGTAGATATAAATCCATATGTATTCCTGTTAACCCTTTGGGGCCTAGTTCCTAGGCCTTTTGTGTATCCACATGCTCTCGCGCTACCGTCCACAGGATGGATATGGGGTGCACAATAAACTAGCCACTTCGGTGGCAAAATCTAAAAAAAAAAAAAATCAGCCTTTGTCTTCCTAGCCTATACTCTGTCTGCAGTCTTCTTTGCCCTCCTCCGATCTTCATGACTTTGCATTTGGCGGGGTTAAATTCTAGGAGCCAGTTTCTGGACCATGCATCCAGCCTGTCCAGGTCTCTTTGTAGACCTGTCTGGTCCGCGTCTGATTTAATTTTCCTCATTAATTTTACGTCATCTGCAAACAGGGACACTTCTGAGTCTATCCCTTCCATCATGTCCTTCACATATACCAAGAGTAGCACTGGTCCCAGGACTGACCCCTGAGGAACCCCGCTCATCACTGGCGCCCACTGTGATACCTCATCACGGACCATGACTCGCTGTTGCCTCCCTGTTAGGTTTCTCTGATCCATTGAAGTGCCCTTCCTGTTATACGTGCCTGTTCCTCTAGCTTCTGTACTAATCTCTTGTGAGGAACTGTGTCGAAGGCTTTCTTGCAGTCCAAGAAAATGCAATCAACCCACCCCTCCCTCTCATTTCTTACTTCAGTTATCTTTTCATAAAACTCTAGTAGGTTTGTGACAGGATTTGCCTTCCATGAATCCGTGCTGGCTGTCATTTATAATCTTGTTCCGCTCCAGGTGCTCCACCACTCTCCTCCTGAAAATCTTTACCAAGACTTTGCATACTATACACGTCAATGACACTGGTCTATAATTTAGAGCTTCATTTCTGTCTCCCTTCTTAAAGATGGGGACTACATTTGCCTTCTTCCATACTTCAGGCAGTTGTCCCATTTCATGGGAAGTGTTGAAGATTTTGGTTAGTGGCACACGTAGTGTCCCTGCTCCCTCTCGAAGGACCCATGGAGAGATGTCCGGTCCCACCTCCTTTGAGGTATCAAGGTCACTTAGGAGCTTCTCCACCTCCTCAGTTGTGTGTAATTCATCCAACACTTGTTGGTATATCCCTTGTTGATGTACACCACTGTTTTGTCTTCCTATTGTCCCTTCATTCTCCTCTGTAAATACTTCCTGAAATCTCATGTTGAGCTCCTCACATACCTCCTAGTCGTTTCTTGTGAGCTCCCCACCTTCTTTCCTCAGCCTGATTACCTGGTCCTTGACTGTTGACTTCCTCCTGATGTGGCTGTAGCATAGTTTCTGGTCAGACTTGACTGTTGATGCTATGTCATTTTCATATTGCCACTGCGCCTCCCTTCTTATCTGTGCATACGCGTTTCTGGCTCGTCGACTAATCTCTTTATTCTCCTGAGTCCTTTGCCTTCTGTACTTTTTCCATTCTCTAGAGCACTTAGTTTTTGTCTCCCTGCACCTTCAGGTAAACAAAGGTTTCATTCTGTCCTTCCCATTATTTCTGTTACCCTTGGGAACAAACCTTTACTCTGCCTCCTTGCATTTTGTTGTAATTAAGTCCATCATTTCGTTACTGATTTTCCTACCAACTCCTGTTCCCACTGAACTTCCTGCAGGAAGGTCCTCATTCCTGTGTAGTCCCTCCTTTTGTAGTTTAGCTTTTCACTTTCTACTGTTACCCTCTCCCCTTTTAGCTCCACGATGTATTCAAAGCTCATAACTACGTGGTCACTAACTCCAAGGGGCCTTTCATATGTGATGTGCTCAATGTCTGAGCTACTCAGGGTGAACACTAGGTCCAGTCTTGCTGGTTCATCCTCCCCTCCCTCTCTCTGGTAGTATTCCTAACATGTTCGTGCATGGGATTTGCCAGCACCACATCCATCATCTTAGCTCTCCATGTTTTGGGACCCCTATGTGGCTTCAGGTTTTCCCAGTCAATCTCCGTGATTGAAGTCACCCATGACCAGTAACTTCGCTCTACTCGAGTGAGAGCTTCGTGCCACCTCAGCTAGTGTGTCCACCATTGATCTGTTGCACTCATCATATTCCTCTCTTGGCCTCCTGCAGTTCTGTGGTGGGTTATACATCAATACAATGACCACCTTGTGTTCTCCTGACTGAACTGTACCTACTATGTAATCACTTTCTACAATCTCGTCCATTCCTTCCATTTCTTGATAACCCCACCGGTTTTTTATTAGTAGTGCAACCCCTCCTCCCCCTGCTCCTTCTATCCTTCCTCAGGATTTGATATCCGGGAGGGAAGATTGCATCTGTTATTATCCCAGTGAGCTTTGTTTCTGTAACCGCTACTATGTCAGGTGACATCTCCTTCATTCTTTCATGCCACTCCTCACATTTATTCGTTATTCCATCTGCGTTCGTGTACCAAACCTTCAACTTCTTTTCAATAACTGTGGTCTGGGGAGAGAGGTGGGTTAGGGGAAGCAGGTGCCCTGGCAGGGGCCTATAGGGGGTTGGTGTGGGGCCTCCCTGCATCTTTTGGTGTACCATGGGCTCATCCTGGCTTTTTCATTATTCCTGTTACCCTTGGGTACAAACCTCTCCTCAGCCTCCTTGCATTTTGTTGCTACATATTCAATCATCTCATTAACTGGCTTCCCTGCCTGTTCTCTGTCCCACTGAACCCCGTTCAAGAAGTTCCTCATTCCTGTGTAGTCCCCTTTCTTGTAGTTTGGCTTCATTCGTCCTGGCCTTCCTGCTCTCTCCCTCACTGTGTAGCTTTACTGTGTATTCGAAGCTTAAAACCACATGGTCGCTGTCCCCAAGGGGTCTTTCATATGTGATGTCCTCGATATCTGCACTACTCAAGGTTCATCCTCTCCTCTCTCTCTTGTAGTGTCCCTTACGTGTTGGTACATGAAGTTTTCCAGTACCACCTCCATCATCTTAGCCCTCCATGTATCTTGGCCCCCATGCGGGTCCAAGTTCTCCCAATTGATCTTCTTGTGGTTAAAGTCACCCATGATCAGGAGCTTTGCCCTGCATGCATGAGCTCTTCTGGCCACTGCAGCCAGTGTGTCAACCATCGCTCTATTGCTCTCGTCGTACTCTTGCCCTGGCCTCCTGCTGTTCTGTGGCGGGTTATACATCTCTGCTATTGCCACCCTGGGACCTCCAGAGTGAAGCATTCCCGCTATGTAATCACTTTCTTCTCCACTGTTTTCTCTCTCCAGCTCATCAAAATTCCAGCGATTTTTGATCAGCAGTGCCACTCCTCCACCCCCCCCTGTTCCCTCTGTCTTTCCTCAGGATCTGGTATCCAGTTGGAAAGATGGCATCTGTTATCGTACCTGTAAGCTTGGTTTCTGTGAGAGCTATGATGTCCGGTGATGCCTCTTTGACTCTTTCGTGCCACTCCTCCCACTTATTTGTTATTCAATCAGCGTTTGTGTACCATACCTTCAGTTTCCTTTCCAACACTGTGGTTTGGGAGGCCTGTGAGGGTGGGAGACCTGGTAGCATACTGTGGGATTCTATAGCTCGGTGTTGGGTGGAAGCTGTGGGTATGGATTGTAGTGTGTGTTGGGATGGTGTGATAGGTTGTGGGGTTCTGAGAATAGTTGTGTGTATGCTTGCCCTTGCTGTTCTGTTCTGCTCTGACTGACCTCTGCTGGTTCCATCCTTGTCTCCTTTCCTAGCTCCTTTTGCTTTTTGTCCTCTCCCTCAGCTGCTGTCGTTCTGTTTGTGTTCTGTCTCTGTCTAGGAACACCCTCTTGTACTCTTCCGAGTATTTCAACCGTGGTTTCTCTTGGAGGATCCTGTTCCGCACTGTTTGTCCTGAGAATCAGCTTGATCGGTCGGTTTTTCCCCTTCGAGTACCCCCCTATTCTCAGAAAATTTACAATCTCGTTCATCTCTTCACCTATTTCCGTGATTATTTTCTCAATCTCCTTTCTTTCTTCCTGCTGCCTTTCAGTGGTGTTGTCCTTCCTCTGTCTCTGAAGCCCATGGATAAACACTGATTTTGCCCTTTCCTCCTCCCATTGCCTCACCCTCTGTGACTCTGGATCCTGCCTGTATGTGGTCATTTTCTCCCTTGATTTTTCCAGTGGCTCATGATAGCATGGTTGTGCCTCAGCATTCGACCTATCACCCTCTCCATCTGCACCCAGCTGTTCTTCCCTTTCACTCCTTGGCCCTCCTTGGCAGGCAGATGTGTGTGTGTGTGTGTACTGCGTTCACTGTTGTGTATACTGCATACACTGTTGTGTATACTGTGTTCGCTGTTGGGTATACTGCGTTCATTGATGTGTACACTGCATTCACTGTTGTCGATACTGCGTTCACTGTTGTGTATACTGCATTCACTGTTATGTATACTGCATTTACTGTTGTGTATACTGTGTTCACTATTGTGTATACTGCATTCACTGTTGTGTATACTGCATTCACTATTGTGTATACTGCATTCACTGTTGTTTACACTGCTTTCACTGTTGTGAATACTGTGTTCACTGTTGAGTATACTGTTTTCACTGTTGTGTATACTGCATTCACTGTTGTGCATAATGCGTTCACTGTTCTGTATACTGTGTTTAAAGTTGTGTATACTGCATTCACTGTTGTGTATACTGCATTCACTGTTGTGTATAACGTGTTCACTGCTGTGTGAACTGCATTTACTGTTGTGTATACTGCGTTCACTATTCTGTATACTGCATTCACTGTTGTGTATACTGCATTCACTGTTGTGCATACTGCATTCACTGTTGTGTGTACTGCATTCACTGCTGTGTATACTGCATTCACTGCTGTGCATAGTGTGTTCTCTGCTGTGCTTACTGCGCTAACTATTGTGCATATTACATTCACTGTTGTGTGAACTGTGTTCACTGTTGTCTAATTTGCATTCATTGATGTGTATACTGTGTACACTGTTGTGAATACTGCACTCACTGCTGAATATTCTGGATTCACTGTTGTGTAAACTGCATTCACTGTTCGGTATACTGCATTCATTTTTGTGTACATTGTGTTCACTGTTGTGTATACTGCATTCACTGTTGTGCATATTGTGTTCACTGTTGTGTATATTGAGTTCACTGTTGTGTATACTGTGTTCACTGTTGTGTATATATTGTGTTCACTGTTGTGTAAAGTGAGTTCACTGTTATGTATACTGCATTCACTGTTGTGTATGCAGTGTTGACTGTTATGCATTCTGTTTTCACTGTTGAGTGTATTGTGTTCACTACTTTGTATACTGTGTTCACTTTTGTGTATATTTGTTCACTGTTGTGTATATTGTGTTCACTTTTACATATATATTGTGTTCACTGTTGTGTATATTTTGTTCAAGGTTGTGTATATTGTGTTCACTGTTGTGTATATTGTGTTCACTGTTGTGTATACTGTGTTCACAATCGTGTACATTGTGTTCATTTTAATGTATATTGTGCTCACTGTTTTGTATACTGAGTTCACTGTTGTGTATATTTTGTTCGTTTTTGTGTTTATTGTGCTCACTGTTGTGTATAGTGTGTTCACTTTTATGTATACTGTGTTCACTGTTGTGTATATCATGTTCAAGGTTGTGTATATTGCGTTCACTGTTGTTTATGTGTTCACTGTTGTGTATATTGTGTACATTTTTATGTATATTGTGTTCACTGTTGTGTATATTTTGTTCACTGTTGTGTATACTGTGTTCACTGTTGTGTATATTTTGTTCACTGTTGTGTATACTGTGTTCACTGTTGTGTATATTTTGTTCACTGTGTATATTTTGTTCACTGTTGTGTATACTGTGTTCTCTGTTGCGTATACTGTGTTCACTTTTATGTATATTTTGTTCACTGTTGTGTATACTGTGTTCACTGTGGTGTATATTTTGTTCACTGTTGTGTATATTGTGTTCACTGTTGTATATATTGTGTTCACTTTTATGTATATTGTGTTCACTGTTGTGTATATTGTGTTCACTTTTATGTATATTTTGTTCACTGTTGTGTATACTGTGTTCACTGTTGTGTATATTGTGGTCACTTTTATGTATATTGTGTTCACTGTTGTGTATATTGTGTTCACTGTTGAGTATATTTTGTTCACTTTTGTGTATATTGTGTTCACTGTTGTG
The DNA here is from genome assembly GCF_026875155.1 of Cherax quadricarinatus. Classification (NCBI taxonomy): domain Eukaryota; kingdom Metazoa; phylum Arthropoda; class Malacostraca; order Decapoda; family Parastacidae; genus Cherax; species Cherax quadricarinatus. The sequence continues at coordinate 3,444,065 of NC_069471.1, forward strand.
TATATTGTGTTCACTTTTATGTATATTGTGTTCACTTTTATGTATATTGTGTTCACTGTTGTGTATATTGTGTTCACTGTTGTGTATATTGTGTTCACTTTTATGTATATTGTGTTCACTGTTTTGTATATTGTGTTCACTGTTGTGTATATTGTGTTCACTGTTGTGTATATTGTGTTCACTGTTGTGTATATTGTGTTCACTGTTGTGTATATTGTGTTCACTTTTGTGTATATTGTGTTCACTTTTGTGTATATTGTGTTCACTTTTGTGTATATCGTGTTCACTGTTGTGTATATTGTGTTCACTGTTGTGTATATTGTGTTCACTGTTGTGTATATTGTGTTCAATGTTGTGTATATTGTGTTCACTTTTGTGTATATTGTGTTCACTTTTGTGTATATCGTGTTCACTGTTGTGTATATTGTGTTCACTGTTGTGTATATTATGTACACTCTTGTGCACACTGTGTTCACCTTTATGTATTTTGTTTTCACTGTTGTGTATTTGTTAATTTTTGCCTTTATTGTGTTTACTGTTGTGTATATTTTGCTCACTGTTGTGTATATTGTCTTCATTGTTGTGTATATTGTCTTCAATGTTGTGTATGCTGTGTTCCTGTTATATATATTGTGTTCACTTTTGTGTATATTGTGTTCACTTTTGTGTATATTGTGTTCACTGTTGTGTATATTTTGTTCACTGTTTAATCACTCACACAGCAGCTCGGGCTACGGTAATTGTCCGCTTACATTTCTATTTAGATTTATTTTATGCTGATTTCTTAGTGTTAGTAGTTTCTTAGGGTTATTGTTTTATCTAGCTAGACTACTGCCTTCACTACGGTAGTCCACGGTAGTTTCTTAGGGTTATTGTTTTATCTAGCTAGACTACTGCCTTCACTACGGTAAGTCCACGGTAGTTTCTTAGGGTTATTGTTTTATCTAGCTAGACTACTACCTTCACTACGGTAGTCCACGGTAGTTTTTAGGGTTATTGTTTTATCTAGCTAGACTACTGCCTTCACTACGGTAGTCCACGGTAGTTTCTTAGGGTTATTGTTTTATCTAGCTAGACTACTGCCTTCACTACGGTAGTCCACGGTAGTTTCTTAGGGTTATTGTTTTATCTAGCTAGACTACTACCTTCACTACGGTAGTCCACGGTAGTTTCTTAGGGTTATTGTTTTATTAGCTAGACTACTACCTTCACTTACGGTAGTCCACGGTAGTTTCTTAGGGTTATTGTTTTATCTAGCTAGACTACTACCTTCACTACGGTAGTCAACGGTAGTTTCTTAGGGCTATTGTTTTATCTAGCTAGACTACTGCCTTCACTACGGTAGTCCACGGTAGTTTCTTAGGGCTATTGTTTTATCTAGCTAGACTACTGCCTTCACTACGGTAGTCCACGGTTTTCCATAGTCACTCAACAGTAATACAATTTAGTAGTTGCCATGAACGGCAACACTTGCTGTTTCTCAACAACACTGGGCTTAGTCTGGGTCCTTGACACTTCCAATATTTTGTTTAGTTTCCACTTAAAGAATGCAAGGATCACGGAGGTGCTGATCACAGTCGGTTGATTAGGAATTCACGGTCTCCCTGTTTCTTTTCCACCGTTTTTTCTCTTTTATATACCACTGTTAACACTTATAGAAACTGAGCCCTGACACACACGTGTGTGCACCTACTTGCCTACTCTTAATGGCATTTATAAAACCAATTGTAGTGTAAATAATTGTAATAATATTGTGAGGGGAAAAAAAAGTGGGTAAATCAGAAAATAAATCTGGTTTTACTTTTATGTTCATTTTGTGTTGGTTTGTTAATACGTTTTTTGCGGTAAATTCTGTGGTCAGGTACAACGCACCCTTTAAAGTTCTTGTGATATTTAACTTGATAACAAACTTCTTCTTCCCCGCACACATGAAACGCTGTGAGTGACAACGTTACAGAAATCTTAAAAAACCAAATACCAATGGATTTCCCGTTTTAACCAGATCCATTAAGAACAATCCCTTGGGGTCCAAAACAAAGAAAATATGCCCTAAGAGATAAAAAAACATTGGGTCCCTCAAACAATCTAAGAAAAAAAGTTATTCATTAAAATTTTTTAAACAATCAGTATTTTTTGAACAAGGGTTTTCAAAACAACTTATTTTCTTTTTTTTCAAAGTTTTTAATTAAAGGAAACCCAAAAAATAAAATAACTATTTTTAGAGGGAAAAAAACTTTTAAATTTTTAAAAACATTCTTCTGGCGCATACTTACACTAACATGTGGAGAATATAACATAAAAAACAACAGTGTTAACACTACTTGTTAACTTCACACTTCACTAACATGGGAGAAAATAAAATAAAAAACAAAGTGTTAACACATAATTGTTAATTCATCACTTTCACTAACATGGGTGGAGAATATAAAAAATAAACAACCGTGTTAACCTTCTTGTTAACTTCATCACATACACTCATGCTGGAGAATATTACATAATAAACAACAGTTTAACACATACTTGTTAACTTCTCACTTCACTAAAATGCGGGAATAAACATAATAACAACAGAGTTTAAACATATTGTTAATTCATCACTTACCTAACATTGGAGAAAAATAAAATAATAAACAAAAGAGTTAACACATACTTGTTAACTTCACACTTACACTAACATGTGGAGAATATAACATAATAAACAACAGAGTTAACACTACTTGTTAATTATCACTTACACTAACATGCGGGAATTAACATAATAAACAACGAGTTAACACATACTTTTTAACTTTATCACTTACACTAACAGCAGGAAATATAACATAATAAACAACAGGTTAAACACTTACTTTTAACTTCATCACTTAAAATAAAGCTGGAGAATATAATAATAAACAACAGTGTAAACATATTGTTTAAATTTTATTTACTTACATAACATGCAGGAGAATATAACATAAACAACAGTGTTTTAAAACAACTTTTTAACTCTCCTTACATTAACTGCGGAAATATAACATAATAAACAACAAATGTTAACAATACTTGTTAACTTATCATTCACTAAATGCAGGAGAATAAAAAAATAAACACAGTGTTAACACTACTTGTTAAATCATCCTTTCATTAACATGAGGAGAATATAAATAATAAAAAAAAGTGTTAAAACATCTTGTTAACTTCATCCTTACACTAAATGCTGGGAATATAAAATAATAAAAAAACGTGTTAACCATACTTGTTAACTTCATCACTTACACTAACTGCGGAGAAATTAACATAATAAACAACAGGTTACAAACCCTACTTTTTAAATCATCACTTACACTAACTGCTGGAGATATACATAATAAACAACAGTGTTTAAAACTATTGTTAAATTCATCACTTTCACTAAATGCGGGAATTAACATAATAAAAAACAGGTTAACACTATTTTAACTTTTTCACTTCACTAACTGCTGGGAAAATAAATAATAAACAACAGAGTTAACACATACTTGTTTAAATTCATCAATTACCTAACATGCTGGGGGAAAATAAATAATAAACAACGTGTTTACACATTTGTTAACTTATCCTTACACTAACATGCAGGAGAATATAACATAATAAACAAAGGTAACACATATTGTTAATTCACATTCCCCCTTTGACGAACCCCTTTACTGGTCCGAACCCCTTTATGGTCCCAAGACCCCGACTGGTCCGAACCCTGGCTGGTTTTAAAAAGGGTTTCGTTGTGCACTACTAGCAGGTTATTAATAGAATATTCAAGAGGTTTGCTAGTAAAAAATTGCAGTAAATCAACCATTCAAATCATTATGAAGCTGTGTGTAGTCTTGTGGCAGTCAAACAAACGGGCTTCCACATGCATAAATTGTCATTTTGTGGGAAATTGGTGTCACTCCCCTTGTGCAGATATCCAAGATCTAGCTACAAGCAGTATTAAAACAGGGAAGTGTTTTTGGGGTATGCCCAAATGAATAAATCTGTGGACTAAAATCACAAGGGTATTAAAAGAGGTCAACATCAAAGCTGTTTTTCATAGAAAACCTGGAAGCTTTCTACAACAGATGGGAACATAAAAAGTCTGGGCTAAAAGGTACTGCCCTTGATACGGGCCATGTAGTCAAAAAACTGAAGGCTGGAGATGATGTCCTGGTAGTCAGTAAATGGGGGGGCCTGATAGTGCTGTCCTGGGAGACAGTAATGGTGAAGCTGGAGGTGCTGTCCTGGGAGACAGTAATGGTGAAGCTGGAGGTGCTGTCCTGGGAGACAGTATGGTGAAGCTGGAGATGCTGTCCTGGGAGACAGTAATGGGGAACTGGAGATGCTGTCCTGGGAGACAGTAATGGTGAAGCTGGAGATTTTGTCCAGGTTAGTCGGGAATTTACGCAGGAAGGAATACATATAAATGACCTCATAGGGGACAGGAGCCATAGTAGGGAAACAATGTAGTCAAAGATAAGATAAAACCAATATTGCAAACTAGAAATACCGCAGGAAATAGCAAACAAGAGGACTCCACTAGCAATAGTGAGGATTTTATTACCAAAAACAACTGGTGGGAGCTCCATTGTTGGTGCTAGGGAGGATAGAAAATAAGGCAGGGAAACATGCCACCCAAAAGGGAATACAGTCACAGAAACCCAAGGCAAACGGAAACCAAGCCTGTGCACAATACTATGCACTCGGTATCTGCTGGCATGGAAATCTGGAAAAACAGATGGGGCGTGCAACTATGACCACCCTAGAAAATGCCATGCCCCTATGGGCAACAGGAAAATGCAAACTCCCTTCCTTGTAAGCTTTTTCACCCCGAACTGTGTACCCTCTTCAGTACAGGAAAGACTGTGCTATAACTTAAATTGCCAGGCATACCATCTAAAGGGGAAAAAAAAGATACAAAACATCCAGGCCATGGGATAAAACCTGGTAGCCCCAGCCACTCAAGGGGGGAGAGGTTTTTTAGTGCCAGGAAGGAAAAAAAACTGGCAGGAAATGGCAGAAATCGTTACACCAAATCCGTCATCCTGGGAGTGGAACCACAGTCGATGGCCTCCACTCCAAAACCAAAAGATACATACTAATGCCAGAAAAAAAATCCCCCCCCAGTACCAACAATACCACCAGTCCGATAACATTCTTCTTTGCAAATATACAGGGTCTAAAGCCAGCAGCAAACAACAAAAAATTTTCATCCGTGAACTGCTTGCAGAGGAAAAGGGCATTGTTCGCGGTTTTTCACTGAGACCCACATAAAGGACCCTTGGGGACAACGAAATATGACCCCCCAGGTTAAACCATACGATTACAGAGTAACAGGCAAAAGGGGGGGGTTGGTCTGTATATTGCAGAGTCATTTGTTGCACAGAATGAAAAATGCCTCAAATGATTGGGAATTTTACAGAAAAGGGTCGAAAACCAAAACCTATCATTGTATAGTCACAAGCCTCCGGAGCAACATCCCACAATTCCAGGAAAGCTGTTTAAATTGCCCCACTGTTGGAAAACCTTCCACCCGCAAAAAAACATCTTGCTCCTGGGGATTTAAAATTAAGGGCACCTAAAATGGGGGAATATACAAATAATATTGTTGCAGTAATGACACCAGGAGGCAGCTCTGATAAAACTCACACTCACGCAGTTTTTTAAATCTCTGCAAAAAAATTAATTTAAACCACAAATAATAAGCCTACTAACCGAGAATACACTAGCCCCTTCTTCACTAACAATGATGATCTGATAAGAAATGTCACCCCTATCAAAAACAATATACTCAGATCACACAAATTTTAGTTTTATATTATGCCGGAGCCCCAACCCACATAAAAAGATTATCCAGAGGGGCATTCACCAAATTCAAATTCAATAACGAAAACATAAAGGGGACCAAATAAAAACCCTTTCCCAACCGATATAAGCGGGAAGTATACAAGCAACACAGCCCCCCCTTATGCCTAAACAGATTTAAACCCGGGGGCACTCTAGTAGCACAAGGCTTTTTCCCCAAGAAAAAGGAGGAGTAGATTAAAACAGAAAGAGACAGGCGCTCCCCTTTCAGGCACGGAAAAGAAAAAACAGAGCGGCTAAAAGAGGCAATATATTTAAAGCTAGGGAACAATGGTCAGAGAAATTCAAGATCAACTTAAGTAAACGAATCCTTTGGGGTCAGGAATCGCGGGGGGAACTAAAAGCAAAAATGAAACAAGAAACCCCCAAAAAATTTTTTTTCTCCATGCCAAATCAAAATCAGAACAACGTCCCGTATTTTGGGCCCCACTTAAAAAAGATGGGTCCAACAAGAGCGCAAGGGAAAAGAGGACCTCAAGTCCCAATAGCTCATTTTTAGCAACGCTAACCAACTAATTTTGAAGATCAAAAAGAATTTTTTTTTGAGGAGCCCCAAAATTTGTTAAAAAACAAGCCTATCCGTGTTATCCGACGCCAAATGACTTTTAAAAGGCGAAAATGACATGCCCCCGCACTTGCCCCGGGCCAACTCATGGAACCTGTGTTCACAAAAACGCAAGCAGCCCCATCACGACCTTTTCCATCCATGGGAGAGAGCATGACACGGGGGTCGTCCCACAGTTACTAAAAACAAAAGACATAGCCCCACTCCACAAAGGGGGCAGTAAAGCAACAGCAAAGAACTACAGACCAATAGCACTAACATCCCATATCATAAAAATCTTTGAAAGGGTCCTAAGAAGCAAGATCACCACCCATCTAGAAACCCATCAGTTACACAACCCAGGGCAACATGGGTTTAGAACAGGTCGCTCCTGTCTGTCTCAACTATTGGATCACTACGACAAGGTCCTAAATGCACTAGAAGACAAAAAGAATGCAGATGTAATATATACAGACTTTGCAAAAGCCTTCGACAAGTGTGACCATGGCGTAATAGCGCACAAAATGCGTGCTAAAGGAATAACAGGAAAAGTCAGTCGATGGATCTATAATTTCCTCACTAACAGAACACAGAGAGTAGTCGTCAACAGAGTAAAGTCCAAGGCAGCTACGGTGAAAAGCTCTGTTCCACAAGGCACAGTACTCGCTGCCATCTTGTTCCTCATCCTCATATCCGACATAGACAAGGATGTCAGCCACAGCACCGTGTCTTCCTTTGCAGATGACACCCGAATCTGCATGACAGTGTCTTCCATTGCAGACACTGCAAAGCTCCAGGCGGACATCAACCAAATCTTTCAGTGGGCTGCAGAAAAACAATATGAAGTTCAACGATGAGAAATTTCAATTACTCAGATATGGTAAACATGAGGAAATTAAATCTTCATCAGAGAACAAAACAAATTCTGGCCACAAAATATAGCGAAACACCAACGTCAAAGACCTGGGAGTGATCATGTCGGAGGATCTCACCTTCAAGGACCATAACATTGTATCAATCGCATCTGCTAGAAAAATGACAGGATGGATAATGAGAACCTTCAAAACTAGGGAGGCCAAGCCCATGATGACACACTTCAGGTCACTTGTTCTATCTAGGCTGGAATATTGCTGCACACTAACAGCACCTTTCAAGGCAGGTGAAATTGCCGACCTAGAAAATGACAGAGAACTTTCACGGCACGCATAACGGAGATAAAACACCTCAATTATTGGGGGCGCTTGAGGTTCCTAAACCTGTATTCCCTGGAACGCAGGAGGGAGAGATACATGATTATATACACCTGGAAAATCCTAGAGGGACTAGTACCGAACTTGCACACGAAAATCACTCATTACGAAAGCAAAAGACTTGGCAGACGATGCATCATCCCCCAATGAAAAGCAGGGGTGTCACTAGCACGTTAAGAGACCATACAATAAGTGTCAGGGGCCCGAGACTGTTCAACTGCCTCCCAGCACACATAAGGGGGATTACCAACAGACCCCTGGCAGTCTTTAAGCTGGCACTGAACAAGCACCTAAAGTCAGTTCCGGATCAGCCGGGCTGTGGCTCGTACGTTGGTTTGCGTGCAGCCAGCAGCAACAGCCTGGTTGATCAGGCTCTGATCCACCAGGAGGCCTGGTCACAGACCGGGCCGCGGGGGCGTTGACCCACAGAACTCTCTCCAGGTAAACTCCAGGTATACACTAACATGCAGGAGAATATAACATAATAAACAACAGTGTTAACACATACTTGTTAACTTCGTCACTTACACTAACATGCTGGAGAATATAACATAATAAACAACAGTGTTAACACATACTTGTTAACTTCATCACTTACACTAACATGCTGGAGAATATAACATAATAAACAACAGTGTTAACACATACTTGTTAACTTCGTCACTTACACTAACATGCTGGAGAATATAACATAATAAACAACAGTGTTAACACATACTTGTTAACTTCATCACTTACACTAACATGTTAGAGAATATAACATAATAAACAACAGTGTTAACACATACTTGTTAACTTCATCACTTACACTAACATGTTAGAGAATATAACATAATAAACAACAGTGTTAACACATACTTGTTAACTTCATCACTTACACTAACATGCAGGAGAATATAACATAATAAACAACAGTGTTAACACATACTTGTTAACTTCATCTCTAACACTAACATGCAGGAGAATATAACATAATAAACAACAGGGTTAACACATACTTGTTAACTTCATCTCTAACACTAACATGCAGGAGAATATAACATAATAAACAACAGGGTTAACACATACTTGTTAACTTCATCACTTACACTAACATGCTGGAGAATATAACATAATAAGGAACAGAGTTAACACATACTTGTTAACTTCATCACTTACACTAACATGCTGGAGAAATAACATAATAAGGAACAGAGTTAACACATACTTGTTAACTTCATCACTTACACTAACATGCTGGAGAATATAACATAATAAGGAACAGAGTTAACACATACTTGTTAACTTCATCACTTACACTAACATGCAGGAGAATATAACATAATAAGGAATAGAGTTAACACATACCTGTTAACTTCATCACTTACACTAACATGCTGGAGAAGAATATAACATAATAAACAACAGAGTTAACACACACTTGTTAACTTCATCACTTACACTAACATGCTGGAGAAGAATATAACGTAATAAACAAGAGAGTTAACACATACTTGTTAACTTCATCACTTACACTAACATGCTGGAGAAGAATATAACATAAAACAACAGAGTTAAAAACATACTTGTTAACTTCATCACTTACACTAACATGCTGGAGAAGAATATAACATAATAAACAACAGAGTTAACACATACTTGTTAACTTCATCACTTACACTAAAATGCTGGAGAAGAATATAACATAATAAACAAGAGAGTTAACACATACTTGTTAACTTCATCACTTACACTAACATGCTGGAGAAGAATATAACATAAACAACAGAGTTAACACATACTTGTTAACTTCATCACTTACACTAACATGCTGGAGAAGAATATAACATAATAAACAAGAGAGTTAACACACACTTGTTAACTTCATCACTTACACTAACATGCTGGAGAAGAATATAATAATAAACAAGAGAGTTAACACATACTTGTTAACTTCATCACTTACACTAACATGCTGGAGAAGAATATAACATAATAAACAAGAGAGTTAACACATACTTATTAACTTCATCACTTACACTAACATGCTGGAGAAGAATATAACATAATAAACAAGAGAGTTAACACATACTTGTTAAGTTCATCAGCTACACTGAAGGTCTCCCACACTGCAGATCGTTGTTCTCCTTGCAGGTTGGTAGCGATCACCTTGAGTCGGTAACGATGACCTCCGCTAGTCAGGGCGTGAAGGTTGTCATTACCTGCAGGTGATCACAACACTCTGACATTCACAATCTTCACTGATAATGTAACGTTATCAACATGTACATCATATGTACTTCATAACATGTACTCTCTACACAACATGAACTACAACACAACACACACAGCTACATAAACTACAACACAACACACACAGCTACATGAACTACAACACAACATACACAGCAACATGAACTACAACACAACACAGACAGCTACATGAACTACAACACAACACACACAGCTACATGAATTACAACACAACACAGACAGCTACATGAACTACAACACAACATACACAGCAACATGAACTACAACACAACACACACAGCTACATGAACTTCAACACAACACACACAGCTACATGAATTACAACACAACACACACAGCTACATGAATTACAACACAACACAGACAGCTACATGAACTACAACACAACATACACAGCAACTGGACTACAACACAACACACACAGCTACATGAACTACAACACAACACACACAACTACATGAACTACAACACAACACACACAGCTACATGAATTACAACACAACACAGACAGCTACATGAACTACAACACAACACACACAGCTACATGAATTACAACACAACACACACAGCTACATGAACTACAACACAACACACAGAGCTACATGAACTACAACACAACACACACAGCTACATGAATTACAACACAACACACACAGCTACATGAACTACAACACAACACACACAGCTACATGAATTACAACACAACACACACAGCTACATGAATTACAACACAACACAGACAGCTACATGAACTACAACACAACACACACAGCTACATGAACTACAACACAACACACACAGCTACATGAACTACAACACAACACACACAGCTACATGAACTACAACACAACACAGACAGCAACATGAACTACAACACAACACACACAGCTACATGAACTACAACACAACATACACAGCTACATGAACTACTACACAACAGAGACAGCAACATGAACTACAACACAACGCACACAGCTACATGAACTACAACACAACACACCACAGCTACATGAACTACAACACAACACAGACAGCAACATGAACTACAACACAACACACACAGCTACATGAACTACAACACAACACACACAGCTACATGAACTACAACACAACACACACAGCTACATGAACTACAACACAACACACACAGCTACATGAACTACAACACAACATACACAGCTACATGAACTACTACACAACAGAGACAGCAACATGAACTACAACACAACACACACAGCTACATGAACTACAACACAACACACACAGCTACATGAACTACAACACAACACAGAGAGCGACATGAACTACAACACAACACACAGAGCTACGTGAACTACAACACAACACACACAGCAACATGAACTACAACACAACACACAGAGCAACATGAACTACAACACAACACACAGAGCAACATGAACTACAACACAACACAGAGAGCTACATGAACTACAACACAACACACATAGATACATGAACTACAATACAACACACAGAGCTACATGAACTACAACACTACACACAGAGCTACATGAACTACAACACAACACACAGAGCTACATGAACTACAACACTACACACAGAGCTACATGAACTACAACACAACACACAGAGCTACATGAACTACAACACAACACACAGAGCTTCATGAACTACAACACAACACACAGAGCTACATGAACTACAACACAACACACAGAGCTACATGAACTACAACACAACACACAGAGCTACAAGAACTACAACACAACACACAGAGCTACATGAACTACAACACAACACACAGAGTTACATGAACTACAACACTACACACAGAGCTACATGAACTACAACACAACACACAGAGCTACATGAACTACAACACAACACACAGAGCTACATGAACTACAACACAACACACAGAGCTACATGAACTACAACACAACACACAGAGCTACATGAACTACAACACAACGCACACAGCTATATGAACTACAACACAACACACACAGCTACATGAACTACAACACAACACACACAGCTACATGAACTACAACACAACACACACAGCTACATGAACTACAACACAACACACACAGCTACATGAACTACAACACAACACACACAGCTACATGAACTACAACACAACACACAGAGCTACATGAACTACAACACAACACACACAGCTACATGAACTACAACACAACACACAGAGCTACATGAACTACAACACAACACACACAGCTACATGAACTACAACACAACACACACACCTACATGAACTACAACACGACACACAGAGCTACATGAACTACAACACAACACACACAGCAAAAATGAACTACAACACAACACACAGAGCAACATGAACTACAACACAACACACACAGCAACATGAACTACAACACAACACACAGAGCTACATGAACTACAACACAACACACACACCTACATGAACTACAACACAACACACACAGCTACATGAACTACAACACAACACAAACAGCTACATGAACTACAACACAACACACACAGCTACATGAACTACAACACAACACACAGAGCTACATGAACTACAACACAACACACACAGCTACATGAACTACAACACAACACACAGAGCTACATGAACTACAACACAACACACAGAGCTACATGAACTACAACACAACACAAACAGCTACATGAACTACAACACAACACACACAGCTACATGAACTACAACACAAACACACACACCTACATGAACTACAACACAACACACACAGCTACATGAACTACAACACAACACACACAGCTACATGAACTACAACACAACACACACAGCTACATGAACTACAACACAACACACAGAGCTACATGAACTACAACACAACACACAGAGCTACATGAACTACAACACAACACACACAGCTACATGAACTACAACACAACACACACAGCTACATGAACTACAACACAACACACACAGCTACATGAACTACAACACAACACACACAGCTACATGAACTACAACACAACACACACAGCTATATGAACTACAACACAACACACACAGCTACATAAACTACAACACAACACACAGAGCAACATGAACTACAACACAACACACACAGCTACATGAACTACAACACAACACAAACAGCTACATGAACTACAACACTACATACAGAGCTACATGAACTACAACACAACACACACAGCTACATGAACTACAACACAACATACAGAGCTACATGAACTACAACACAACACACACAGCTACATGAACTACAACTCAACACACAGAGCTACATGAACTACAACACTACACACAGAGCTACATGAACTACAACACTACACACAGAGCTACATGAACTACAACACAACACACAGAGCTACATGAACTACAACACTACACACAGAGCTACATGAACTACAACACTACACACAGAGCTACATGAACTACAACACGACACACAGAACTACATGAACTAAAACACAACACAACACAGAGAGTTACTTGAACTACAACACAACACAAAGAGCTACATGAACTACAACACTACACACAGAGATACATGAACTACAACACTACACAACACGCAGAGCTACATGAACTACAACACGACACACAGAGCTACATGAACTAAAACACAACACAGAGAACTACATCAACTACAACACAACACAACACACAGAGCTACATGAACTACAACACTACACACAGAGCTATATGAACTACAATACAACACACAGAGCTACATGAACTACAACACTACACACAGAGCTACATGAACTACAACACTACACACAGAGCTACATGAACTACAATACAACACGCAGAGCTACATGAACTACAATACAACACACAGAGCTACATGAACTACAACACAACACACAGAGCTACATGAACTACAACACTACACACAGAGCTACATGAACTACAACACAACACACAGAGCTATATGAACTACAATACAACACACAGAGCTACATGAACTACAACACTACACACAGAGCTACATGAACTACAACACTACACAACACGCAGAGCTATATGAACTACAACACAAAACACAGAGCTATATGAACTATATGAACAGAGAGCTGTATGAACTGTAATACAACAGAGCTAACTGAATTACCACACAACACAGAGAGCTACATGAACAAAGAGAGAACACAGAGAGTTACTTGAACTAAGACACGACACACAGAGTTAAATTAACTACAACACAACACCGAGAGCTGCATGAGCTGCAATACAACACTGAGAGCTGTCATGAACTACAGTGCAACAGATCTGCAACAATTGCAACACAACACAGAGAGCTACATGAACTAAGATATAACATAGAGAGTTAAATGAACTACAACACAACACAGAGACCTACTTGTATTAAGACACAACACAGAGAGCTACATGAACGTCAACCCAACACAGAGATCTACAATAACTATGACACAACACAGAGAGTTAAATGAACTACAACAAATCACAACACTTAGAGCTACATGAACTAAGACAAAACACAGAGAGCTACATGAACTAAGACACAACACAGAGAGCTACATGAACTACAACACAACACAGAGAGCTACGTGAATTATAGCACAACACAACACAGAGAGCTATATGAACGTCAACCCAACACAGAGAGCTGCAATAACTATGACACAACACAGAGAGTTAAATGAACTACCACACAACACACAGAGCTACATGAACTACAACACAACACTGAGATCTACATGAACTACAACACAACACCGAAAGCTGCATGAGCTGCAATACAACAGAGCTACATGGTCTACAACACAACACCGAGAGCTGCATGAACTAAGACACGACACAGAGCTACATGAACTACAACACAACAGAGAGAGCTACAAAAACTAAGACACAACACAGAGAGTTAAATGAACTATAACACAACACAAAGAGCTGCATTAGCTGCAATACAACAGAGCTACATGAACTACAACACAACACTGAGAGCTGCATGAGCTGTAATACAACAGAGCTATGTAAACTGCAACACAACACAACACAGAGAGCTACATGAACTAAGACACAACACAGAGAGCTACATGAACTACAACACAACACAGAGAACTACATGAACTACAACACAACACAGAGAGCTACATGAACTGAGAAACAACACAGAGAGTTAAATGAACTGCACCACAACACAGAGGGTTGCATGAACTACAGTGCAACAGATCTACAACAACTACAACACAACATAGCACTCGGAGTTGCTTGAACTACAACACAACACAGAGAGTTACATGATCTAAGACACAACACAGAGCTACATGAACTACAACCCAACACAGAGAGCTACAATAACTAAGACACAACACAGAGAGTTAAATGAACTGCAACACAACACAGAGAGCTGCATGAGCTGCAATACAACTGAGCTACATGAGCTACAACACAACTCAGAGAGCTACATGAACTAAGACATAACATAGAGAGTTAAATGAACTACAACACAACACAACACTTAGAGCTACATGAACTAAGACAAAACTTGGAGAGCTACATGTACTAAGACTCAACACCGAGCTATATGAACTACAACACAACACAGAGAGCTACGTGAGCTACAACACAGCACAGAGAGCTACGTGAACTACAGCACAACACAACAAAGAGAGCTACACGAACGTCAACCCAACACAGAGCTACAATAACTATGACACAACACAGAGAGTTAAATGAACTACAACACAACACACAGAGCTGCATGAGCTGCACCAAAGAAGAGCTACATGAACTACAACACTACGCTGAGAGCTTCATGAGCTGCAATACAACATAGCCACCTGAACTACAATACAGCACAGAGAGCTACATGAATTAAGGCACAACATAGAGAGCTACATGACCTACAGCACGACACAACACAGAGAGCTTCATGAACTACAACACAACGCAGAGAGCTATATCAAGTACAACACAACACAGAGAGCTACATGAACTAAGACACAACACAGATAGTTAAATAAACTACAACACAACACCGAGAGCTGCACGAGCTGCAATACAACAGAGCTACATGATCTACAACACAACACTGAGAGCTGCATGAACTACAGTACAACAGAGCTACAAGAACTATAACACTACACAGCACTGAGAGTTACTTGAACTACAACACAACACAGAGAGCTACATGAACTACAACACAACACAGAGAGCTACGTGAACTACAGCACGACACATTACAGAGAGCTACATGATCTACAACCCAACACAGAGAGCTACAATAACTAAGACACAACACAGAGAGTTAAATGAACTATAACACAACACAAAGAGCTGCATAAGCTGCAATACAACAGAGCTACATGAACTACAACACAACACTGAGAGCTGCATGAGCTCTAATACAACAGAGCTATGTGAACTGCAACACAACACAACACAGAGAGCCACATGAACTAAGACACAACACAGAGAGCTAAAAGAACTACATCACAACACAGAGAGCTACATGATCTACATCACAACACAGAGAGCTTCTATAACTAAGACACAACACAGAGAGCTACAATAACTAAGACACAACACAAAGAGCTACATGAACTACAACACAGAGAGCTTTAGGAACTGAGAAACAACACAGAGAGATGAACTTCAACACAGCACAAAGAGCTGCATGAACTACAACACAACGCTGAGAGTTAAATGAACTTCAACACAACACAAAGAGCTGCATGAACTACAACACAACGCTGAGAGTTAAATGAACTTCAACACAACACAGAGGGCTACGTGAACAAGAAAAACTCTACTTAGAGCTACAGGAGCTACAACAAGAGACATCTACGTGCACTCCAACATAATACTACCTGGAGTGTACCTAGTGAGAGTTTCCGGGGTCAACGCCCCCGCGGCCAGGTCTGAGGCCAGGCTGCATGAACTACACAACTCACAGTGATAAATGAACTACAATACAACTCACAGTGGCAAATGAACTACAATACAACTCACAGTGGCAAATGAACTACAATACAACTTACAGTGGTAAATGAACTACAACACAACTCACATTGGCAAATGAACTACAACACAACTCACATTGGTAAATGAACTACAACACAACTCACAGTGGTAAATGAACTACAACACAACAAAGAACTACATGAATTACACAAATTACAACACAAAACATAGAGGTACTTGAACTACACTACAACACAGAGATCTATCTGAACTACAACTCGACATAGAGAGCTACATGAACTACAATACAACACAAAGTGTTACACCACGACATAAAAAACTCCAAGAACTACCTTGCAACACAGAGCAATAGCTACAAATACAACACCAGGAAGCTGCATGAACGCAACAGAGTTGCGTGAACTGCAACACAACATTGAGAACAGCATGAAATTCAGTGCTGAAATATTTGAACTACAACACATCACATGGCGTTACATGAACTACAACATGGAGTTTCATGAGCTACAACACATCAGAGTGAACTACAAGATAACAGGACTTACCCAACCAATATTCTCCACTTGGGTCACCGAAGCCAGTCTTGTAGTCTTGCCAGGTCCTGGTGAAGTTCACTTGTGGAGTCTGGCGCCGGCGGACGAGGAACACCGTCCACATGTGTTCTTCTTGCATCTCACACAACACACTCACACCTCCTGCAAAACTGACAATTTTTTTTGCCATAACTACACTCGGAATATGTCTGTTATTAAGACATTGACATCGTGCATCCAGGTATGAGGTATGAGTCACCATACAAGGTCAGTTGAGGCAGTGTAGTGTTTGATACTGCCACCTACACTGTCAAGTAACATCCAGGTATGAGGTATGAGTCACGATACAAGGTCAGCTGAGGTAGTGTAGTGTTTGATACTGTCACCTACACTGGCAAATAACATCCAGGTATGAGTAACCATACAAGGTCAGCTGAGGCAGTGTAGTGTTTGATACTGTCACCTAAACTGTCAAGTAACATCCAGGTATGAGTCACTATACAAGGTCAGCTGAGGCAGTGTAGTGTTTGATACTGTCACCTACACTGTCAAGTAACATTCAGGTATGAGGTGTGAGACACCATACAAGGACAGCTGAGGCAGTGTAGTGTTTGATACTGTCACCTACACTGTCAAGTAACATCGAGGTATGAGACACCATACAAAGGACAGCTGAGGCAGTGTAGTGTTTGATACTGTCATCTACACTGTCAAGTAACATCCAGGTATGAGGTATGAGCCACCATACAAAGGAAGCTGAGACAATGTAGTCTTTGATACTATCACCTACACTGTCAAGTAACATCCAGGTATGAGTCACCACACAAGGTCAGCTGAGGCAGTGTAGTGTTTGATACTGCCACCTACACTGTCAAGTAACATCGAGGTATGAGACACCATACAAAGGACAGCTGAGGCAGTTTGATACTGTCATCTACACTGTCAACTAACATCCAGGTATGATGTATGAGCCACAATACAAGGGAAGCTGAGACAGTGTAGTGTTTGATACTATCACCTACACTGTCAAGTAACATCCAGGTATGAGGTATGAGTCCCCATACAAGGGAAGCTGAGACAGTGTAGTTGTGGAAAATTGCATTTATCTGAATGTAACTAATTATGTACATAACAGTAAATGATAACAAAGATAATTATTATTTATCAATGTTACATAGACAAGTAGGAATTTGGGACACCTAGGTCGCAAAAATGTCCCCCTTCGATACCTACAACTGTCATAACCACAAGTTGCTCTGGACCTATTAATTAAATGAAATATACATACACCAGGAATACTGTTAAATATATAAATTTGTGGACTGTATATTAAAAATAATAAATGGTTATATATATACACAATTACATAACAGAAGGAAAATATATCTTAATATCACTTACCAATTTGACTGGATATTAAGTTGTATCATACTCAGAAAAACCTCACTAACTAAATTTATGAAAACACAGGCCAGAATTATACACAAATCTAGAGAGCTTATCTGAGGTTCCTGGAGCTGTCTTGTCCAGTCGCCTGATATCTCAAGTTATGCAGGAATGCACATCCAACAATTTTGCCTCCTATTTGAGAGGTGTCAGCACAATTTTAACCTCTAGAGCACGAAAAATTCTTCCCCATTCACCAACGTTTCTAATACAAAACCAAAATGGCGAGTCTCGTCTGCGCAGACGCAGGCTTTCCTTTTTCTATGATATAAATATTATTAAATACAGTATGGCCATCTATTTACATATAAATACTGAATTTCTGGAAAATATATACAGTATTTTCCACAGTAGTGTTTGATACTGTCACCTACACTGTCAAGTAACATCCAGGTATGAGGTATGAGCCACCGTTTTGCTGGAAGCCTTTGGAGAAGCTATTTTTTCTGTCTCCTTGCATAGAATCTATGTACAGTGTTAATATTACACTGGATACTTGTCTGTGGGTATATCCAAGGGATTTCCTTTGAAAGATGCCATGTTATTACTGGGTAATAACATTACCACTGCTAGTGTATGTCCTGAACACAAAATGATTCATTCTTCTCCGGTGTTGGCCTTAACTCGGGCAACATCCCAAGGGTTGTCTGGCGAGAATGCTAACCTATCCTTGAACGACTCTGATCCTGGAATAGCCAGTTTATTTTACGAGGAAAACTGGCCAGAGCCTCGTAAATTAAGGGAACAGACCCAGATAAAGCCTTCCTATTCCAGGGTTGCAGGATTGCCAGATATCTCTGTTTCCATGTCCGAGGGACTGTCCTTCCGTGAGGAACAACGAAAGGACCCTTCTTTGAATTTCACTCTTCAGGCAGCCATGGGTAAATCCTTTTCGGATCATCCGGTCAAGTATAAACTTAAAAACGATTATTTGATCTGCACTGAGACTGGTAAGGAGATAGAGGGCCGGCAACTGTCAGACAGGTTAGTGGTTCCAACAAAGTTTAGACCTCAGATATTGAATATAGCTCATAATACTTTATTAGGAGGTCACCTAAGAATTACTGAAGCATTATATAGAATCACAAGAATTCTATTGGCCAAAATTATGGCAGGATGTGAAGAATCATATCCAATGTTGCCGAGAATGTCAGCAAGTAGGGAAACCTGGACATTCCATTAAACCTGCACCTTTCCAGCCTATACCTGCTGATGGGGAACCTTTTGCAGAATTAATTATAGTTTGTGTAGGTCTACTACCTAAGTCAAAGTCTGGAAATCAGTACTTATTTACCATTATGGATAGAGTAACTAGATATCAAGAAGCAATTCCCATGTGCAGTATTAATACTAAAGCCATTCTCAAGGCTTTAACCATCTTTATCTCTTGTCTTGGCATTCCTAAATCTATTCAAAGTGATCAAGGTACTAACTTCACTGCCAAAGCATTTAGGGAAGCATTAACTAGGTTAGGGACAATCCACAATTTATCCACTGCCTATCATCTTAAGTCCCAATGCGCCTTGAGACTGAGGATGCTCCAACACACACCATTCCACTCCACCAAACTCCACCATACTCCATCCACTCCACGAAACTCCACCACACTCCATCCACTCCACCACACTCCATCCCACTCCACCACACTCCATCCCATTACTGCCAATATTTACTTTTGAATCATAAAATAACAAAACAACGAAGGTAGAGATGAAAGGTGTTGATGATAGTAGTTTCCTACATTAGAAATATTAATCTACTTCCTCCTCTCTAATTAAACATTATGACCGTTTTTCAGCTCATAATGAAATAATTTCAGACATTTTTTTCCAGATGATAAAATCGTCTGAGGCAGAGAATATGGACAGTGATGTCTCCAGCTGTTAGTAATTATACTTTGTTATGTAGGTTAACATTATCAAAGAATATCTCTCTATGGACAGTGAGGTCTCCAGCTGTTAGTAATTATACTTTGTTATGTAAGTTAACATTATCAAAGAATATCTCTCTATGGACAGTGAGGTCTCCAGCTGTTAGTAATTATACTTTGTTATGTAAGTTAACATTATCAAAGAATATCTCTCTATGGACAGTGATGTCTCCAGCTGTTAGTATTTATACTCTGTTTTGAAGGACTTTTTTTATATTTTATTAAAGACAATACAATACATTAAAAAAATAAAAGAACACACTATCGAATCTTCCACAGAAATTATAAATTTTCATTGTGGAAATACACAGTGAACGTTTAACTTTGTGCTGACACAAACTGTCCCTCATCCCCTGTGCATTATATCCCTTTACATCTATGTTAAAAACAAGATTACACAAAATTATACATCAACCAAAATTATATTACAAATGCATTATTGCTATTAGAAACAAAAGGAAGCGCTAAACCTACAATATGCATTAATATTTCAATTAGTGAACTTATCACTCGACAGGCAGGTTTGTCATGTCTTTTTTTTAAATTTTATTTAATACGAGGTGGTAGAAAATATTTCAAGATCAGATTGCTACAACACATCATGTAGTATTGGTGACACACCAGCCTAACCACCTATCTATAACAGACTATTCTGAACATCCAATCCCGTTTTCCACTCTACCACTAACAACAAAAGCATATTCAACTATGTATACGTTACAAGGAAAACCACAAAACTGCTGTATGAGACAACCACAACCTGGTTCTGAGTACCACTCCCCCCTCCCCTTTTGCAGACTATGACACTCAATCACTCCGGCAAGAAACAGTACCCCAGACCACACAAAGGACCCCCTCCCTCACCCTACATTACACGCCGATCACCATACACACAAAATAAAATATACATTCCTGTCGCAAAAAAAACCCTGAACTCTTCCCTCCCTCCTCCTTCCGGAAGACCAACCCTTTGGCTCCACCGAGGGATTTATATACCTACCTACACCTCAATACTCCTTTAACATTTCCATCGTTAGATTCCTATTCCCCAACTAAAAGGCTCCCTCCCAACGTTGCCCATACACCTCTCTATTCCTACATTTCGTCCTATAAAAATGGCATAACAGTGCTCTGACACGCATCCCACCCCTATTCTCCCGCATACCCATGACACGTATAAATAGTCAAGTACCAAATATGAAACAGAACATACCACATCCAATTCCTAACCTTATGTAAACTGTTACAAAAGTATACGACGAGAAACTCTGTTTCTGGCTTCCCGCACAATGCACAGGTCTGATCCTGAATCATTCCCATAACGTACAATTGTGCCTTGGATGCCAAAATCCTGTGGAGGAAGCGGTAACCAGTTTTCTGAACTCGTGGTTGTAAGTGCAAATTCTTGAACCCTTGCCTATAGTGTTCCATTGATATCCTGGGAAAACCTCATCACCAATGACCTCTCCTGATGTTATACCTTTATTGTCTAATTTACCTACCCAAACTCCCCTAGGGTTATGCATTACCAATAAGTGCAATAACAGCACTTTGCACCTTGTAAGGTCTTTCCCCCACCCACCATCATCGAACCTCCCTCATCACCGCATCAACCCTCACTCCCCTGACCTCACCCCTTGTCAAGAATTCCTGTTGTACATATATGCTCATTAGGTGACTGTGTAGTGGTATTAGCCCCAATCCTCCCTTAGCTACATGAGTCCTAACGACGTCCTTCCCTAACCAATGCCTACGGTAACCCCATGTGAAATCCAAAACCTTCCTCTGTAACCACAACACATCGTGCGTCATCAATGGATAGACTGCTGAAACAAACCATAATTTACTATACACCAGTACATTGACAACGATTACTCGTTGGTGTAATGTTACATCACCCGGTCGCCATCCCGCCATCCTACGAATTGCGGCTGCTACTACAATCGACGAATTAAATGCAGGCGCCGCCTGTTCATCATTGCAAAAATACACACTGCAGATCTTTAACTGCTCAATGGTTCTCCACCCATACTCCTTACCTAACATCCCCCCAACCAGGACCCCACCTCCAAAAGTTTGGATTTTTCTCTGTTAATGCGCATGGAAGACGCATCACTAAAAAACTCTATAACCTTATTAACGAATGCCAAACCATTCCTACTACGCACCTAGATAGCGGTATCATCCACATAACCTAAAATCCCTACTGCTTCACCCTGTGCACAAACTTCCCCCCTTCACCACTCATTACCAATCTATAAAAGGGGTCCTGGAAACAGGCAAACAAAAGCTGCGAGAGGGGACACCCCTGCCACAGCCCTCACACCATGCCTATCGTTGACCCCCAACCTCCCATTGACCTGGACCCGTACCTCCATATATCGTACCCACCCATGCTACTATTTCTTCCCTGAAACCCTGCTTCAGTAATATTGCTAATAATGTTTCCCTATCCACATTGTCAGAAGCCTTTTCCCAATCTAATCCTATGACTCTGCCTCCACTACAATCCTCCGCAAAACTTTTGAGGCGTCGATGACCATCTCTCATAGACCGTTAAGGAATCCCATATTGCCCTTCCCATATTACCTTTTCTAAACCCTGTTTCATCCAGTTCGCCAAAATACACGCAATAATCTTATAATCTGCCCCCATGATGGGCCTATATGCCTCCAAAGATTCGTTGACCTCGGCCTTTGGTACAAACACTACAACACCCAACCACGCCTCACTGCCCATTCTACCTCTAACTTTCATTGAATTGTAAAGTCGAACCAACACGTGTTTTAACAGTTCCAAATGAACTACATAAAAATCACCTGGTATCCCATCCCAACCAGGCGATTTCCTCAGTGCCTGTCCTTGAACAGCCTTGTAAACCTCCTGCTCCCATATACAACCCTCCATGTCCTCTCGATCCACGTCTCTCCAATTCGCCACTATGCCACACAGTAAAGCTTCCCTCGCCTCTCGATTCCCCTCTCTACCCCTTCATTTTCTCTCAAGCCCTTTGTCTGTGTAAATCCCTATGCTCTCAGTTGTAACTAGTTTTTGTCCTTTATGATAACCTCCCAAGTCATCACCGACCACCACTGACAATACTGACGTCGCCATACGTCTCATTCTGAAACTGCATAGAACCCCCACAGAGGGTTTATCCCCCAAAGCACCTCCTCAGTCCTCACTTGCACCCTCAACGCCTGAAAATTATCATTTCAACTTCCCACAATTGACTACAAAGGCACTCTATTTCGCAAGATCATACCTCCCACCTGCACCATAACAATCCCACAGCTGTCCTTCTAAATACTTTTGCTTGCCATATCTATAACACGCCTCCTCCTTCCCTAACCTTATATAAAAACCCTGTATCACATTTTTTGCCTTTGAATGCCACCACTCTACAACATCCTCTATCCCATTTCTTTCGTTCCAGAATCCAACCCACCATAACCTGAAAGCTTCTACAGCATCGACTCCTTGCAACAAATTGACATTTAATTTTCAATAACTAGAAAAAACACGGATAACGTCCTCCGACTCGAGAGTTACCAGAACATCATGGTGGTCTGAGAAACCAAGATCAACACAATCAACCCTGCCACTACGGATTAAGCTAGTGATATAAACCCTGTACAAGCACATGGCATAACCCCTCCTACAAAACGTGTGTTCCACATTCCACCCGTCGCTACCCACTACATCCACTACACCAGTCGCCTGCAGAACCTCCCAGAAAAAAATTAAATTACACCCCCCACCACACGGTTCGACTTCTTTTTCCTGGATCACACAATTCCAATTGCCTGCAATGACAGAAACTAAGGGTAGACTTCTGAGACAATAAACCAAAACATCACGTACAAAATCTTCCTTTTCTCGTCAATTTGTTGTCGCTGGCATATATACAGTGGACCCCCGCCTCACGATGGTATCACGTTACGTTAAATCCATCATACGATACATTTTAACGCAAAAATTTTGCCTTGCCTCACGCTAAAAAACTCGCCTTATGTGATTCGTCTGGGACGCATCTCACGTGTGGCCTCAGCGCCAGTGTTTACAAGCCAGCCAGTGTGGTCGCATCTACTTATACATTCAGTACATTTCACATTATCCCAGTGTTTTAAGTGCTTGTAACTGCAAAATAAGTCACCATGGACCCCAAAAAAGCTTCTAGTGCCATCCTTGTTGTAAAAAGGGTGAGAATTAGTATGGAATTGAAAAAAGAGATTAAGGAAATGTGTGCAAAGTGGGTTGAACTGCAAACCTATACGGATGAAAATCACCCTGACACAGCTACTGCAAGCCGTGTTGGCAACCTGTACAATGACAATGTTATGGCCCATTTTAGAAAAGTCTTAAAGGAACGGGAGATACAGAGCTCTATTGACAGATTCGTTGTGCGACAGAGGTCCAGTGACTCTTAAGCTGGTCTTAGTGGCATTAAAAGAAGAAGAGAAGTAACCCCAGAAAAGGACTTGCTTCCTCAAGTCCTAATGGAAGGGGATTCCCCTTCTAAACAATAACTTCCACACTTTCCCCTCCTCCCATCCAATCAATCATCACCAGATCTTCAGTAAAGGCAAGTGTCATGTATTCTTTTCTTAGTAGAATAGTAATTGCGCATGTCTTCTTCAGTTTGTGTGTATTAAAATTAATATTTAATGTGGTAAAAAATTTTTTTTCATACTCTGGGGTGTTTTGCACGGATTAATTTGATTTCCATTATTTATAAGGGGGAAAATTAATTCGTCTTACGATAATTTCGGCTTACGATGAGCTCTAAGGAACGGATTAATATCGTAAGGCGGGGGTCCACTGTACTTCCACGAAACCCACCTGAATGTTCCCCCATGAACCCACCACATGCACAACCCGGCCCCCTCCACACCACTCCCATGCTACGAGCGTGAAAGAGCCTATCATAACCCCACCCTTGAGATTATCCGAATTCCCTGCA
>NC_069471.1:3474782-3501651 GCF_026875155.1 Cherax quadricarinatus
ATGTGGAGTAAAATAAAGGTTGGATGTGAAAAGTGTGTTATAGTAAGCGTATATGCACCTGGAGAAGAGAGAAGTGTAGAGGAGAGAGAGAAATTTTGGGAAATGTTGAATGAATGCGTGGGGAGTTTTGAACAAAGTGTGAGAGTACTTGTGGTTGGGGATTTTAATGCTAAAGTAGGTAAAAATGTTGTGGAGGGAGTAGTAGGTAAATTTGGGGTACCAGGGGTAAATGAAAATGGGGTGCCTTTAATTGAGCTATGTGTATAAAGAGGTTTGGTAATAAGTAATGCATTTTATGAAGAAGAGGATAAATAAATATACAAGGTATGATATAGCACGTAATGAAAGTAGTTAGATTATGTATTGGTGGACAAAAGGTTGATGGGTAGGCTCCAGGATGTACACGTTTATAGAGGGGCAACTGACATATCGGATCATTATTTAGTTGTAGCTACAGTTAGAGTAAGAGGTAGATGGGAAAAGAGGAGAATGGCAACTACAAGTAAGTGGGTGGTGAAAGTGTGTAAACTAAGGGAGGAGGAAGTTCGGGTGAGATATAAGCAACTATTGGCAGAAAGGTGGGCTGGTGCAAGTATGAGTAGAGGGGGGTTGAAGAGGGTTGGAATAGTTATAAAAATGCAGTATTAGAATATGGGGCAGAAGTTTGTGGTTATAGGAGGGTGGGTGCAGGAGGAAAGAGGAGTGATTGGTGGAATGATGAAGTAAAAGGTGTGATAAAAGAGAAAAAGGTAGCTTATGAGAGGTATTTTCAAAGCAGAAGTGTTATAAGAAGAGTAGAGTATATGGAGAGCAAAAGAAAGGTGAAGAGAGTGGAGAGACAATGCAAAAGGAGAGTGGATGATAGAGTGGGAGAGGAACTGTCAAGAAATTTTAATGAAAATAAGAAAAAATTTGGAGTGAGTTAAACAAGTTAAGAAAGCCTAGGGAACGAATGGATTTGTCAGTTAAAAAAAGAGAAGGGGAGTTAGTAGATAGGGAGATGGAGGTTTTGGGTAGATGGCGAGAAAATTTTTAGGAACTTTTAAATGTCGACGAAGAAAGGGAGGCAGTAATTTCATGCACTGGATGGGGAGGTATACCATCTTTCAGGAGTGAAGAAGAACAGGATGTGAGTGTTGGGGAGTTACATGAGGCATTACGTAGAATTAAAGGGGGTAAAGCGGCTGGAACTGACTGGTTCATGACAGAAATGTTAAAAGCAGGGGGAATATAGTGTTGGAGTGGTTGGTATTTTTGTTTTATAAATGTATGAAAGAGGGGAAGGTACCTATGAATTGACAGATAGGTTGTATAGTTCCTTTATATAAAGGGATAGGGGACAAAAGAGACTGTAAAAATTATAGAAGAATTAGTTTATTGAGTATACCAGGAAAAGTGTACAGTAGGGTTATTATTGAAAGATTTAGAGGTAAGACAGAATGTAGGATTGCGGATGAGCAAGGAGGTTTCAAAGTGGGTAGGGGATGTGTAGATCAAGTGTTTACATTGAAGCATATATGTGAACAGTATTTAGATAAAGGTAGGGAAGTTTTTAATGCATTTATAGATTTAGAAAAGGCATATGATAGAGTGGATAGGGGAGCAATGTGGCAGATGTTGCAAGTATATAGAATAGGTGGTAAGTTACCAAATACTGTAAAGAGTTTTTATGAGGATAGCGAGGCTCAGGTTAGAGTGTGTAGAAGAGAGGGAGAATACTTCCCGGTAAAAGTAGGTCTTAGACAGGGATGTGTAATGTCACCATGGTTGTTTAATATATTTATAGATGGGATTGTAAAAGAAGTAAATGCTAGGGTGTTCGGGAGAAGGGTGGGATTAAATTATGGGGAATCAAAAACAAAATAGGAATTGACAAAGTTACTTTTTGTTGGTGATACTGTGCTTATGGGAGATTCTAAAGAAAAATTGCAATGGTTAGAGGACGAGTTTGGGAGTGTGTGTAAGAAGAGAATGTTTTCAGATACTTGGGAGTTGACGTGTTGGCGGATGGATTTATGAAGGATGAGGTTAATCATAGAATTGATGAAGGAAAAAAGGTGAGTCGTGCATTGAGGTATATGTGGAGGCAAAGAACGTTATCTATGGAGGCAGTGAAGGGAATGCATGAAAGTATAGTGGTACCAACACTTATATGGGTGTGAAGCTTGGGTTGTAAATGTTGCAGCGAGGAGGCGGTTGAAGACAGTGGAGATATCCTGTCTATGGGCAATGTGTGGTGTAAATATTATGCAGAAAATTCGGAGTGTGGAAATTAGGAGAAGGTGTGGAGTTAATAAAAGTATTAGTCAGAGGGCTGAATAGTGTTTGTTGAGGTGGTTTGGTCATTTAGAGAAAATGGATCAAAGTAGAATGAAATGGAGAGCGTATAAATCTGTAGGGGAAGGAAGGCAGGGTAGGTCGTCCTCGAAAGGGTTGGAGAGAAGGGGTAAAGGAGGTTTTGTGAGCGAGGGGCTTGGACTTCCAGCAAGCGAGCATGAGCGTGTTAGATAGGAGTGAATGAAGACAAATGGTACTTGGGACCTGACGAGCTGTTGGAGTGTGAGCAGGGTAATATTTAGTGAAGGGATTCAGGGAAACCAGTTATTTTATATAGCCGGACTTGAGTCCTGGAAATGGGAAGTACAATGCCTGCACCTTAAAGGAGGGGTTTGGGATATTGGCAGTTTGGAGGGATATGTTGTGTATCTTTATACATATATGCTTCTAAACTGTTGTATTCTGAGCACCTCTGCAAAAACAGTGATTATGTGTGAGTGAGGTGAAAGTGTTGAATGATGATGAAGGTATTTTCTTTCATGGGGATTTTCTTTCTTTTTGGGTCACCCTGCCTCGGTGTGAGGCGACCGACTTGTTTTATATATATATATAATATATATTATATATATATATATATATATATTATATATATATATATATGTATATATATATATATAATATATATATATATAAAAAATATAAATATATATATATAAATATATATATATATATATATACATATAATATATATATATATATAATATATATACATACATACATAGAGGAAGGTACCACCTCTGAAACTGTCCTGGGGACCCTCATCCTCTCAGAATAAACTTGCATCAGGAAAAGATCAAGGTTCTCGCAGACAGGTTATCTTAACAATGGATGATAAGCCACAGGGGATGAAAATTTTGCACACGTCTTTCAACGTTCAAAGATAAACAATGTAGTAAGAATGTAGCAGAGGAATTGATGGAAAGTTTTCTTTCAGTAAGTTAGCGTAATGACACCGACAAGTTCCTCTCAGAAATGGTCAGGACTCAAGTACAATCTGTCACCCACACATCCTGTGAGGTAGGGTAGGTGGAGGTGACCTCAGAGGAGGTACCATCTGTCACCCACTCACACTGTCTTATTAATGTTCCCACTGTGAGGTAGGGTAGGTGGAGGTGACCTCAGAGGAGGTACCATCTGTCACCCACACATCCTGTGAGGTAGGGTAGGTGGAGGTGACCTCAGAGGAGGAACCATCTGTCACCCACTCACTCTGTCTTATTAATGTTCCCACTGTGAGGTAGGGTAGGTGGAGGTGACCTCAGAGGGGGTACCATCTGTCACCCACACATCCTGTGAGGTAGGGTAGGTGGAGGTGACCTCAGAGGAGGAACCATCTGTCACCCACTCACTCTGTCTTATTAATGTTCCCACTGTGAGGTAGGGTAGGTGGAGGTGACCTCAGAGGAGGTACCATCTGTCACCCACACATCCTGTGAGGTAGGGTAGGTGGAGGTGACCTCAGGGAGGAACCATCTGTCACCCACTCACTCTGTCTTATTAATGTTCCCACTGTGAGGTAGGGTAGGTGGAGGTGACCTCAGAGGAGGTACCATCTGTCACCCACTCACACTGTCTTACTAATGTTCCCACTGTGAGGTAGGGTAGGTGGAGGTGACCTCAGAGGAGGTACAATCTGTCACCCACACATCCTGTGAGGTATGGTAGGTGGAGGTGACCTCAGAGGAGGTACCATCTGTCACCCACACATCCTGTGAGGTAGGGTAGGTGGAGGTGACCTCAGAGGAGGTACCATCTGTCACCCACACATCTTGTGAGGCAGGGTAGGTGGAGGTGACCTCAGAGGAGGTACCATCTGTCACCAATACATCCTGTGAGGTAGGGTAAGTGGAGGTGACCTCAGAGGAGGTACCATCTGTCACTCACTCACTCTGTCTTATTAATGTTCCCACTGTGAGGTAGGGTAGGTGGAGGTGACCTCAGAGGAGTTACAATCTGTCACCCACTCACACTGTCTTATTAATGTTCCCACTGTGAGGTAGGGTAGGTGAGGTGACCTCAGAGGAGGTACAATCTGTCACCCACACATCCTGTGAGGTATGGTAGGTGGAGGTGACCTCAGAGGAGGTACCATCTGTCACACACACATCCTGTGAGGTAGGGTAGGTGGAGGTGACCTCAGAGGAGGTACCATCTGTCACCCACACATCCTGTGAGGTAGGGTAGGTGGAGGTGACCTCAGAGGAGGTACCATCTGTCACCCACACATCCTGTGAGGCAGGGTAGGTGGAGGTGACCTCAGATGACCTAGAGTTTACCTGGAGAGAGTTCCGGGGGTCAACGCCCCCGCGGCCCGGTCTGTGACCAGGCCTCCTGGTGGATCAGAGCCTGATCAACCAGGCTGTTGCTGCTGGCTGCACGCAAACCAACGTACGAGCCACAGCCCGGCTGATCCGGATCTGACTTTAGGTGCTTGTCCAGTGCCAGCTTGAAGACTGCCAGGGGTCTGTTGGTAATCCCCCTTATGTGTGCTGGGAGGCAATTGAACAGTCTCGGGCCCCTGACACTTAATGTATGGTCTCTTAACGTGCTAGTGACACCCCTGCTTTTCATTGGGGGGATGGTGCATCGTCTGCCAAGTCTTTTGCTTTCGTAGTGAGTGATTTTCGTGTGCAAGTTCGGTACTAGTCCCTCTAGGATTTTCCAGGTGTATATAATCATGTATCTCTCCCTCCTGCGTTCCAGGGAATACAGGTTTAGGAACCTCAAGTGCTCCCAATAATTGAGGTGTTTTATCTCCGTTATGCGCGCCGTGAAAGTTCTCTGTACATTTTCTAGGTCGGCAATTTCACCTGCCTTGAAAGGTGCTGTTAGTGTGCAGCAATATTCCAGCCTAGATAGAACAAGTGACCTGAAGAGTGTCATCATGGGCTTTGCCTCCCTAGTTTTGAAGGTTCTCATTATCCATCCTGTCATTTTTCTAGCAGATGCGATTGATACAATGTTTATGGTCCTTGAAGGTGAGATCCTCCGACATGATCACTCCCAGGTCTTTGACGTTGGTGTTTCGCTCTATTTTGTGGCCAGAATTTGTTTTGTACTTGATGAAGATTTAATTTCCTCATGTTTACCATATCTGAATAATTGAAATTTCTCATCGTTGAACTTCATATTGTTTTTCTGCAGCCCACTGAAAGATTTGGTTGATGTCCGCCTGGAGCTTTGCAGTGTCTGCAATGGAAGACACTGTCATGCCAGATTCGGGTGTTTATCTGCAAAGGAAGACACGGTGCTGTGGCTGACATCCTTGTCTATGTCGGATATGAGGATGAGGAACAAGATGGGAGCGAGTACTGTGCCTTGTGGAACAGAGCTTTTCACCGTAGCTGCCTCGGACTTTACTCTGTTGACAACTACTCTCTGTGTTCTGTTAGTGAGGAAATTATAGATCCATCGACCGACTTTTCTGTTATTCCTTTAGCACGCATTTTGTGCGCTATTACGCCATGGTCACACTTGTCGAAAGGGTTTTGCAAAGTCTGTATATATTACATCTGCATTATTTTTGTCTTCTAGTGCATTTAGGACCTTGTCGTAGTGATCCAATAGTTGAGACAGACAGGAGCGACCTGTTCTAAAGCCATGTTGCCCTGGGTTGTGTAACTGATGGGTTTCTAGATGGGTGGTGATCTTGCTTCTTAGGACCCTGTCAAAGATTTTTATGATATGGGATGTTAGTGCTATTGGTCTGTAGTTCTTTGCTGTTGCTTTACTGCCCCCTTTGTGGAGTGGGGCTATGTCTGTTGTTTTTAGTAACTGTGGGACGACCCTCGTGTCCATGCTCCCTCTCAATAGGATAGAAAAGGCTCGTGATAGGGGCTTCTTGCAGTTCTTGATGAACACAGAGTTCCATGAGTCTGGCCCTGGGGCAGAGTGCATGGACATGTCATTTATCGCCTGTTCGAAGTCATTTGGCGTCAGGATAACATCGGATAAGCTTGTGTTAATCAAATTTTGTGGCTCTCTCATAAAAAATTCATTTTGATCTTCGACTCTCAGTCTGGTTAGCGGCTTGCTAAAAACTGAGTCATATTGGGACTTGAGTAGCTCACTCATTTCCTTGCTGTCATCCGTGTAGGACCCATCTTGTTTAAGTAGGGGCCCAATACTGGACGTTGTTCTCGATTTTGATTTGGCATAGGAGAAGAAATACTTTGGGTTTCTTTCGATTTCATTTATGGCTTTTAGTTCTTCCCGCGATTCCTGACTCCTAAAGGATTCTTTTAGCTTAAGTTCGATGCTTGCTATTTCTCTGACCAGTGTCTCCCTACGCATTTCAGATATATTGACCTCTTTTAGCCGCTCTGTTATTCTTTTCCGTCGCCTGTAAAGGGAGCGCCTGTCTCTTTCTGTTTTACATCTACTCCTCCTTTTTCTTAGAGGAATAAGCCTTGTGCATACATAGAGTGCCACCGAGTTAATCTGTTCTAGGCATAAGTTGGGGTCTGTGTTGCTTAGTATATCTTCCCAGCTTATATCGGTTAGGACTTGGTTTACTTGGTCCCACTTTATGTTTTTGTTATTAAAGTTGAATTTGGTGAATGCTCCCTCGTGACTAATCTCATTATGTCGGTCTGGGGCTCCGCGCATACATGACTGAACCTCAATTATGTTGTGATCTGAGTATATTGTTTTTGATATGGTGACATTTCTTATCAGATCATCATTGTTAGTGAAGATGAGGTCTAGTGTATTCTCGAGTCTAGTAGGCTCTATTATTTGCTGGTTTAAATTGAATTTTGTGCAGAGATTTAAAAGCTCACGTGAGTGTGAGTTTTCATCAGAGCTGCCTCCTGGTGTTATTACTGCAACAATATTATTTGCTATATTCCTCCATTTCAGGTGCCTTAAGTTGAAATCCCCCAGGAGCAAGAGGTTGGGTGCAGGAGCTGGAAGGTTTTCCAGACAGTGGTCAATTTTTAACAGCTGTTCCTTTAATTGCTGGGATGTTGCATCCGGAGGCTTGTAGACTACCACAATGACTAGGTTTTGGTTCTCGACCTTTTCTGCTAAAACTTCCACTATATCATTTGAGGCATTTAGCAGTTCTGTGCAAACAAATGACTCTGCAATGTACAGGCCAACCCCCCCCCTTTTGCCTGTTCACTCTGTCACATCTGTATAGGTTGTAACCTGGGATCCATATTTCGTTGTCCAAGTGATCCTTTATGTGGGTCTCAGTAAAAGCCGCGAACATTGCCTTGGCCTCTGCAAGCAGTCCACGGATGAAAGGTATTTTGTTGTTTGTTGCTGGCTTTAGACCCTGTATATTTGCAAAGAAGAATGTTATCGACTGTGGTATTGTTGGTACTGGGGGGGGGATTTTTTTTCCGGCATTAGTATCTCTATCTGTTGGTTTGGAGTGGAGGCCATCGACTGTGGTTCCACTCCAGGAATGACTGGATTTGGTGTACGATTTCTGCCATTTCCTGCCAGTTTTTTTTCCTTCCTGGCACTAAAAAACCTCTCCCTCTTGAGTGGCTGTGGCTACCCAGGTTTTCCCATGGCCTGGATGTTTTGTATCTTTTTGTCCCCTTTAGATGGTATGCCTGGCAATTTAAGTTATAGCTTACAGGAAGGGTGTTTGCATTTTCCTGTTGTCATATGGGCATGGCATTTTCTAGGGTGGTCATAGTTGCACGTCCTATCTGTTTTTCCAGATTTCCCATGCCAGCAGATACCGAGTGCATAGTTCCAATGTGCACAGGCTTGGTTTCCATTTGCCTTGGGTTTCTGTGACTGTATTCCCTGTTGGTGCATGTTTCCCTGTCTTACTTCTATCCTCCCTAGCACCAACAATGGAGCTCCCACCAGTTGTTTTTGGTAATATATCCTCACTATTGCTAGTGGAGTCATCTTGTTTGCTATTTCCTGCGGTATTTCTAGTTTGCAATATTGGTTTTATCTTATCTTTGACTACACTTGTTTCCCTACTAAGGCTCCTGTCCCCTATGAGGTCATTTATAGTATTCCTTCCTGCGTATAATTCCCGACTACCTGGACAAAATCTCCAGCTTCACCATTACTGTCTCCCAGGACAGCATCTCCAGCTTCCCCATTACTGTCTCCCAGGACGCATCTCCAGCTTCACCATTACTGTCTCCCAGGACAGCACCTCCAGCTTCACCATTACTGTCTCCCAGACAGCACCTCCAGCTTCACCATTACTGTCTCCCAGGACAGCACTATCAGCCCCCCATTTACTGACTACCGGACATCATCTCCAGCCTTACAGTTTCTGACTACATGGCCAGTATCAAGGGCAGTACCATTCAGCCCAGACTTTTTATGTTCCCATCTGTTGTAGAAAGCTTCCAGTTTTCTATGAAAGCAGCTTTGATGTTGACCTCTTTTAATACCCTTGTGATTTTAGTTCACAGATTTATCTCATTTGGGCATACCCAAAAACACTTCCCTGTTTTAATACTGCTTGTAGCTAGTTCTTGGATATCTGCACAAGGGCGTGACACCAATTTCCACAAAAATGACAATTTATGCATGTGGAAGCCCGTTTGTTTGACTGACCACAGACTAGACACAGCTTCATAATGATTTGAATGGTTGATTTACTGCAATTCTACTAGCAACCTCTTGAATATTCTATTAATAACCTGCTA
Source organism: Cherax quadricarinatus (assembly GCF_026875155.1). Classification (NCBI taxonomy): domain Eukaryota; kingdom Metazoa; phylum Arthropoda; class Malacostraca; order Decapoda; family Parastacidae; genus Cherax; species Cherax quadricarinatus. The sequence goes on from NC_069471.1 coordinate 3,483,755, forward strand.
GGTAGTGCACAACGAAACCGTTTGAAACCAGTCCAGGGTTCGGACCAGTCAAGGGATTGGACCAGTCAAGGGTTCGGACCAGTCAAGGGTTCGGACCAGTCTATCTGATCTGATCAGTGGGTCACTTATTTAAACCATACTGGTCGGTGATTTGAGCTAACACATGAAGGATCTACTGGAAATTATCTACCCGAGTAATATGTGATTTGATTGATAGAAAAGTATAACTTGCGTGTTGAAGAGGCGGTGACTGCTGGCACTCCTACAATGACGAACGGTCGACCTCCACCCTTGTTTATCAATCGCTGTATCTAGCTTCTCTATTTTTTTTTTTCCGTCTCCACCACAATAAATGCTATATTATCACTATAGTTGACTGGTGCAAATTTTGGAGGAAGGACGCTTTTTCTGTAGTAATAATTGCTTCTCGTTGTGTATATTGCGACCGCTGGTAACTACAGGTTATATGAAATTCACAGTATACGTCTGGTATTTCAAGAAAAAAGAAACTAATGAAAGTCACTCCACTCCACTAAGTACCATTATAATACTGGTTAGTTGCTACTACAACACTGTATTCTGCTATTCACTGGTATCACTAGATTATATGCGAGTACACTAGCAGGCCAGGAAGATTATTAAAAACAGCTGACCTGTGGTAAGTTTCTGGCGACTTCTGGCACCTGCCTCTATAGGCTTATCACTTCATTTACAAATTCACCTGTTTTCAAATGACACTTTAGCCTTTATCATCAATATACTAGGGAGCCACTGTAGTATACACTATACACTATTTATACTCAATGTTTTCAGGGAGACTTTCTTTCCTTTGACACAAAGTTCAATTATTATTTTTTTTCACACGGGACACAGGCCTATAATTCCCCTCTGGCAGTAAACTCTGCTAGGTAGTGCACACTAATTCTCTTTTTTGACTCAGTATATAATGTTTTCCGCCCAAGATTGGTTCCAGGCGCTAGAGGGATGTATCGAATAGGATTGATGACACAAATTAAAGTTCTAGCACGTAAGAGCCACCGTGAAAACACCAGAAAACCCGGAGCACAACGAGGCACGCTGACTCTGTCACGCTACCCACTTCTTGACTTCTTGACCATCTGTCACCCACACATCCTGTGAGGTAGGGTAGGTGGAGGTGACCTCAGAGGAGGTACCATCTGTCACCCACTCACACTGTCTTATTAATGTTCTCACTGTGAGGTAGGGTAGGAGGAGGTGACCTCACAGGAGGTACCATCTGTCATCCACTCACCCTGTCTTATTAATGTTCCCACTCTTAGGTAGGGTAGGTGGAGGGGACCTCAGAGGAGGTACAATCTGTCACCAACACATCCTGTGAGGTAGGGTAAGTGGAGAGGACCTAAGAGGTGGTACCATCTGTCACCCACTCTTCCTGTCTTGTTAATGTTCTCACTGTGAGGTAGGGTAGGTGGAGGTGGCCTCAGAGGAGGTACCATCTGTCATGCACTCACCCTGTCTTAATAATGTTCCCAGTGTGAGGTAGGGTAGGTGGAGAAGACCTCAGAGGAAGTACCATCTGTAGCCCACTAACCCTGTCTTATTAATGTTCCCACTGTGAGGTAGGGTAGGTTGAGGTGACCTCAGACGAGGTACCATCTGTCACCCACTCACCCTGTCTTATTAATGTTCTCACTGTGAGGTAGGGTAGGTGGAGGTGACCTCAGAGGAGGTACCATCTGTCACCAACTCATACTGTCTTGTAAATGCTCTCACTGTGAAGTAGGGAAGGTGGAGGTGACCTCAGAGGAGGTATCATTTGTCACCCACTCACCCTGTCTTATAATGTTCTCACTGTGAGGAAGGGAAGGTGGAGGTGACCTCACAAAAGGTACCATCTGTCACCCACTAACCCTGTCTTATTAATGTTCCCACTGTGAGGTAGGGTAGGTGGAGTAGACCTCAGAGGAGGCACCATCTGTCACCCACTCACTCTGTCTCATTAATGTTCTCATTGTGAGGTAGGGTAGGTGGAGGTGACCTCAGAGGAGGTACCATCTGTCACCCACTCACCCTGCCTTATTAATATTCCCACTGTGAGGCAGGGTAGGTGGAGGTGGCCTCAGAGGATGTACCATCTGTCACCCACTCACCCTGCCTTAATAATATTCCCACTGTGAGGTAGGGTAGGTGGAGTAGACCTCAGAGGAGGCACCATCTGTCACCCACTCACCCTGTCTCATTAATGTTCTCATTGTGAGGTAGGGTAGGTGGAGGTGACCTCAGAGGAGGTACCATCTGTCACCCACTCACCCTGTCTCATTAATGTTCTCATTGTGAGGTAGGGTAGGTGGAGGTGGCCTCAGAAGATGTACCATCTGTCACCGACATATCCTGTCTTATTAATGTTCTCATTGTGAGGTAGGGTAGGTGGAGGTGACCTCCGAGGAGGTGCCATCTGTCACCAACTCATACTGTCTTGTAAATGCTCTCACTGTGAAGTAGGGTAGGTGGAGGTGACCTCAGAAGAGGTACCATCTGTCACCCACTCACCCTGTCTTATTAATGTTCTCACTGTGAGGAAGGGTAGGTGGAGGTGACCTCACAAGAGGTACCATCTGTCACCCACAAACCATGTCTTATTAGTGTTCCCACTGTGAGGTAGGGTAGGAGGAGGAGACCTCAGAAAAGGCACCATCTGTCACCCACTCACCCTGTCTCATTAATGTTCCCACTGTGAGGAAGAGTAGGTGGAGGGGACCTTAGAGGAGGCACCATTTGTCACCCACTTACCCTGTCTTATTAGTGTTCCCACTGTGAGGTAGGGTAGGTGGAGGGGACCTCAGAGGATTCTCCATCTGTCACCCACTCACACTGTCTTATTAATGTTCTCACTGTGAGGTAGGGTAGGTGGAGGTGACCTCAGAGGACGTACAATCTGTCACACTCACATCCTGTCTTATTAATGTTCCCACTGTGAGGTAGGGTAGGTGGAGGGGACCTCAGAGGAGGCACCATCTGTCACCCACTCACCCTGTCTTATTAATGTTCTCACTGTGAGGTAAGGTAGGTGGAGGTGACCTCATAAAAGGTACCATCTGTAACCCACTCACACTGTCTTTTTAATGTTCTCACTGTGAGGTAGGGTAGGTGGAGGGGACCTCAGAGGAGGCACCATCTGTCACCCACACATCCTGTCTTATTAATGTTCTCACTGTGAGGTAGGGTAGGTGGAGGTGACATCAGAGGAGGTACCATCTGTCACCCACTCACCCTGTTTTATTAATGTTCTCACTGTGAGGTAGGGTAGGTGGAGGGGACCTCAGAGTAGGCACCATCTGTCACCGACACATCCTGTCTTATTAATGTTCTCACTTAGAGGTAGGGTAGGTGGAGGTGACCTCAGAGGAGGTACCATCTGTCACATACTCACCCTGTCATATTAATGTTGTCACTGTGAGGTAGGGAAGGTGGAGGTGACCTCAGAGGAGATACCATCTGTCACCCTCTCACCCTGCCTTATTAATGTTCCCACTGTGAGGAAGGGAAGGTGGAGGTGACCTCAGAGGAGGTACCATCTGTCACGCACACATACTGTCTTATTAATGTTCTCACTGTGAGGTAGGGTAGGTGGAGGTGACCTCAGAGGAGGTACAATCTGTCACCCACTCACACTGTCTTATTAATGTTCCCACTGTGAGGTAGGGTAGGTGGAGGTGACCTCAGAGGAGGTACCATCTGTCACACACTCACACTGTCTTGTAAATGCTCTCACTGTGAGGTAGGGTAGGTGGAGGTGACTTCAGAGGAGGTACCATCTGTCACCCACTCACCCTGTCTTATTAATGTTCCCACAGTGAGGTAGGGTAGGTGGAAGTGACCTCAGAGGAGGTACCATCTGTCAGTCACTCACCTTGTCTTATTAATGTTCCCACTGTGATGTAGGGTAGGTGGAGGGGACCTCAGAGGAGGTACCATCTGTCACCCACTCACTCTGCCTTATTGATGTACCCACTCTGAGGTAGGGTAGGTGGAGGTGACTCAGAGGAGATAACCATCTGTCACCCACTCACACCTGTCCTTATAATGTTTCTCTCTGAGTGGTTAGGTAGGTGAAGGTGATCCAGAGAGATACCAACTGTCCACCCACTCACCCTGTCTTATAATGTTCTCTCACTGTGAGGTAGTGTAGAGTGGAGGTGCCCTCTGAGGAGGTAAAATCTGTCACCCACATCACCTTGTCTTATTGATCTCACGTGAGGTAGGGTAGGTGGAGGTGACCATCAGAAGAGTACCAACTGACACCCCACTCACCCTGCCTTATTAATGTTCCCCACTGTGAGGTAGGTAGCTGGAGGTGACCTCAATAGGAGTACCATCTGTCCACCCACTCACCCTAGTCTTATTAATGTTCTCACTGTGAGGTAGGGTAGGTGAGTGTGACTCAGAGAGGTACCATCAGTCACCCACTCACCCTTGTCTAATAAACATGTTCTCACACTGAGGATAGGAAGGTGGAAAGTGACATCAGCAGGAGTACCATCAGTTCACCACCCACTCACCCAAGTTCTTATTAATGTTCTCACTCTGAGGTAGAAGGGGAAAGACTCAGAGGAGGTACCATCTGTCACCCACTCCACCCCTCCTTAATACGTTCCCACTGTGAGGAAGTAAAGGTGGAAGTGACCTCAGAGGAGTACCAACTGTCACCCACATCACCCTTGTCTTATTTAATGTTTCTCACGTGAAGGTAGGGTAGGTGAGGGACCTCAGAGGATGAACAATCTATCACCCACATATCATGTCTCATTAATATTCTCACTGTGAGGTAGGTTAGGTGGATGACCTCAGAGGAGGTACCATTCTTCACCCCACTCACCCTGCCTTATAAATGTTTCCCACTTTAGTAGGGTAGGTGGAGTGACCCTAAGGAGGAAACCATCTTGCCCCTACTCACCCTGCCTATATTAATGTTCCCACTTATTAGGTAGGTGGAGGTGACCTCAGAGGAGGTACCATCTTCACCCACCACCCAGTTCTTAAATAATGTTCTCACTGTGAGGGTAGGGAGGTGGAGGTGACCTCAGATGAGGTACAATCTATCACCCACATATCATGTCTCATTTTTTTTAAATATTCTCAACTGTGAGGTAGGGTAGGGAGGGGGACCTCAGCTGAGGCACCATCTTCTCCCACTCACCCTGTCTTATTAATGTACCAACTGTGAGTAGTAAGGTGAGGGACCTCTGAGGAGTAACATCCTGTCACTCAACCACTCACACAGTCTCATTAATGTTTCTCACTGTGAGGTAGGGTAGGTGGATGGACATCAGAGGAGAAGGTTCCATCTGTCACCCAAACACACTGTTGCTTTAATGTTCTCACTGTAGGTACGGTAGGTGGAGGACCTCAGAGAGGTTCCACATCTGTCTCCAACTTCACTCTGTGACTTTTTGATGTTCCCCCTTCTGAGTAGGGTAGTGGAGGTGACCTCATAGGAGGTACCATCGACCCCCCATTCACCCTCTCTTATTAATGTTCCCACTCTAGGTAGGGTAGTGGAGGGACCTTCAAGAGGTACAATCTGGTCCACCCACCACATCCTGAGGGGAGCGTAAGTGGAGGGACCAAGAGGTGGTACCATCTGTCACCCCCTCACCCTGTTCTTATAAAATGTTTCATAGTTGGAATTAGGGTAGTGAGGAGACCATCAGAGGAGGTACCATCTGTCCACCCACTCACCCTGTCTTATTAATGTTTCTCACTGTAGGTAGGTAGTGGTGACCTAAGAGGTGGTACCACTGTCCACCCACTCTTCCTGTCTTGTTATTGATCTCAATGGAGGTAGGAAGGTGGAGGTGGCCATCAGAGAAGGTAAACCATCGGGTCCACCCCACTCACCCTGGCTTTTTTTATTTTAAATGTTAATGTCCCCCTGAGAGGTAGGGAAGTGGTGGGACCTCAAGGAGGTACATTATCACCCTCTCCCTGCCTTCATAATGTTCCAGTTTGAGGTAGGTAAGGTGAAGTGACGTCAGATTATGTACCACTCTGTCACAGCACTCTCCTTGTCTTATTATGTTGTCACTGTAGGTAGGGTAGGTGGAGGGGACCCAAGGAGGTACCATCTTACCACCCAACTCATCCCGTCTTATTAATGTTCCCACTGTGAGGTAGGGTAGTGGAGGGGACTCAGAGGAGGCACCATCTTCAACCCCACTCACCGTGTCCTTATTAGTGTCACACTGTGAGGTAAGGGTAGTGGAGGTGACCTCAGATGGAGTACCATCTGTCACCCACTCACACGGTCTTATTAATGTTCACACTGTGAGGTATGGTAGGTGGAGGACCACAAGGAGACACCATCTGTCAACCTACACATCCTGTCTTATTAATTTCTCAACTGTGTGATTGGGTAGGTGTAGGTGACATCACGAGGATGTTACCATCTGTCCACCCCACCACACCTGTTTTATTAATGTTCTCATCTTGAGGTAGGGGTAGGAGGAGGAAACCCTCATAGTATGTAACCATCTCTCACCCACTCACCCTGCCTTATTAATGTTCCACTGTGAGGTATGTAGTGAGGGTGACCTCAGAGGAGTTACCATCTGTCACCCACTCACCCAGCTTATTAAGTTTCCCACATGTGAAGTAGGGTAGGTGGAGGTGACCTCAAGAGGTACCATCTGTCACCCACATATCATGTCTTATTAATGATCTCACTGTGAGGTAGGGTAACGTGGAGTGACCTTCCGAGGCGAGGGTACCATCTGTTACCAACTCACACTGGCTTGTAAAATGCTTCTCACAGTGAGGTAGGTAAGTTGAGGTGAACCTAAAGGAGGTACCATCCCTGTCACCCACTCACCCTGTCCCCCTTATAATGTTCTTACTGTGAAGGTAGGTTAGGTGAGGTGACCTCTGAGGAGAACCATACTGTCCCTACTCACCCTGGTCTTATTAATGTTCCCACTGTGATGTTAGGGTAGGTGGGTGACCTCAGAGGAGGCACCTCCTGTCACCCCCTCAACCCTGTCTTATTAATGTTCCCACTGTGAGTAGGGTAGGTGAGGTGGACCTCAGAGGAGTACCATCTGTCACCCTCTCACATTGTCCTCTTAATGTTTCTCACTGTGAGGTAGGGTAGGTGAGGTGACCTCAGAGGAGGAACATCTGTCACCCTCTCACATGTCTCATTAATTTCTCACTGTGAGGTAGGTAGGTGGAGGTGACCTCAAAGTAGGTAACCATCAGTCACCCACTCACCCTGTCGTATAATTTTCTCACTGTGAGGTAGGGAAGGTGGAATTGACCTCCAGAGGAGGGACCACTGTCCACCCCCACTCAACCCCTTCCCTTATTAAAGTTCCAACAGTGAGGTATAAAGGTGGAACTTACCCCTCAGAGGAGGTACCATCTGTCACCAACACATACTGTTATAATGTTCTCACATGAGAGGTAGGTAGTGAGGTACCTCAGAGGAGGTACCATCTGTCACACCCACTCACCCTGCCTCTTAATTAATGTACCCACTGTGAGGTAGGGTAGGTGGAGGTGAACCTCAGAGGAGGTACCATCTATCACCCATAAATCTCAATCCTTATAATGTTCTCACAGTGAGGTAGTGTAGGAGGGAAGGACCTCCGAGTAGTAACCATCTGTCACCAACTCCACACTGTCTTGTAAATCTCTCACAGTGAGGAAGGGTAGGTGGAGGTGACCTCAGAGGAGTTACCAACTATCACACCCACAAAACCCGTCTTATTAATGTTCCTCACTGTGAGTAGGTAGTTTCCTCAAACTGTGAGGTAGGGTAGTGTAAGGTGACCTCAGAGTAGGTGCCATCTGTCACAGACCAGCATCCTGTCTTATTAATTGTTTCCCAGTGTGAAGGTAGGGCAAGGTGAAGTGACCTAAGAAGAGTGCCAATCTCAACCACTCACCCTGTCTAATTTAATGTTCCCACTCTTAGGTAGTAGATGGAGGGTAACATAGAGGAGGTACATCTGTCACCAACACATCCCTGTGAGGTAGGGTAAGTGGAGGGACCTACGAGTGTCCCATCGTGTCATCCCACTCTTCCTGTCTTCTTAATGTTCTTTCTCCTTTGAGGTAGGAAGGTGAGGTGGCCTCAGAGAAGGTACCCCTCTGTCACCCACTCACCCTGTCTTATTAATGTTCATAGTGAGAATTAGGGTAGGTGGAGGAGACCTCAGAGGATTACAATCTGTCAACACATAATCCTGTCCTTATAAATGTACTCACTGTGAGGTAGGGTGGAGGATGTGACCTCCGAGGAGGTACCATCTGTCACCAACTCACACTGTCCTTGTAAAATGCTCTCACTGTGAGGTAGGTAGTAAGGTGACGTCAAGGAGTTACCATCTTCAACATCAACACACACACCTGTCATAGTAATGTTATCCCACTGAGAGGGTATGTAGGTGGAGGTGACCTTCAGAGGATGACCATCTGTCACCACTCCCCCTGTGTCTTATTAATGTTCCCATGTATTTAGGGATGGGAGGAGGTGACCTCTGAGAATAACCATCTGTCAACTACTCAACCCTGTCCTTCACAATGTTCTCACTGTGAGGTAGGGTAGGTGGAGTTGTACCTACAAAGGAGTACCATCTGTCACCCACTCAACCTTCCTTATTAATGTTCCCACTGTGAGGTAGGTAGGTGGAGGGACATTCAGAGGAGGCACCATCTGTCACAAACTCACCGTGTCCTTATTAGTGTTCTCCTGTGAGGTAGGGTCGGTGGAGGTGACCTCAGAGGAGGTTACCATCTCTCACCCACTCACACTGTCTTATTAAAGTTTCTCACTGTGAGGTAGGGTTAGGTGGATGACCTCAGAGGAGACCCTATCTCTGTCACCTCCACATCCTGTCTTATTACTGTTCTTTCTCATTGTGAGTAGTAGGTGGAATGACAACAGAGGAGTACCATCTGTCACAAAACACACCCTGTTTTATTAATGTTCTCACAGTAGGAAGGTAGGTGGGAGGTTACCTCAGGAGTACCATCAGTCCACCCACTCACACTGTCTATTAAGTTCTCACTGTGAGTAGGGTAGCTGTGTGACCTCAGAGGAGGTACATCAGCAACCCACTCACTCTGCCTTATTATGTTCCCCACTCTGGGCAGGGTAGGTGGAGGTGACCACAGGGGAGTACCATCAGTCACCCACTCACACAGTCTTAAATTAATTGTCTCACTGTGAGGTAGGGTAGCTGGTGACCTCAGAGGAGGTACCATCTGCACCCACTCACCCTGGTCCTTAATAATGTGTCACTGTGAGTAGGTAGGTGGAGTGACCTCAGAGGAGTACCATCAGTCCCCCACTTCTCCCTGCCTTAATAATGATTCCCACTGTGCGGTAGGTAAAGGTGGAGGTGACTCAGAGGAGTACCAAACTGTCACCCTCTCACCCTGTCCATATTAAATGTTCTCACGGTGTAGGTAAGGGACGTGGGGAAGTGACCTCAGAGGAGGTACCACTGTCACTCACTCACCCTGCCTAATAATGTTTTCACCACTGTGAGGGGTAGGGTAGGTGAGGTGACCTCAGAAGAATGTACCGATCTACACCCACATATCATGTCTTAATTAATGTTCTCACTGAGGTAGGTACTGTGGAGGTGACCCTCAGAGAGTACCATCTGGTACCAACTCACACTGTCTGGTAAATGCCTCACTGTGATGTAGGGTAGTGAGGTGACCCCTCAGAGGATGAACCATCTGAGCACCCACTCATCCTGTCCTTAATTAATGTTCTCAAAATGTGAGGGTAGGTAGGTGGAGGTACCCTCAGAGGAGGTACCTTCGTCACCTACTCACCCTGTCTTATTAATGTTTCCCACTGTGATGAGGTAGTGGAGTGACCTCAGAGGAGGCACCAACTGTCAACCCACTCACCCTGACTTATTTATTTTCCCACTGTAATTTAGGGTTGGTTGAAGTGACCTCCGAGGGTACCTTCTGTCAACCTACTCACACTGTCTTAATTAATGTTCCCCCTGTGATGTAGGGTAGGTGGAGGTATGACACTCAGAGGAGGCACCTTCTGTCACCCACTCAACCTGTCCCTTAATAATGTTCCCACTGTGATTAGGGTAGGTGGAGGTGACCTCAGTTGGAGCACCTTCTGTCATCCCGAGATAAATCCCACATCCCTGATCTTATAAAATGTTCCCACTCTGAGGAAGGGTAGTGGAGGGGACCTCAGAGGAGGTACCATCTGTCACCCCTCTCACAATTGATCCATTAAAGTTATCACTGTAGGTAGGTAGTGGGAGTGACAACAAGGAGGGTTCATCTGGGCACCAACTCACTCATTCCTTTTTGATGCTCCCACTCTGTGGTTGGGTATCGGTGGAGTGACTCATACGAGTTGCCAACTGTCACACACTCACCCAGTCTTATTATGTTCCAGTGTGAGGTAGGTATTGGAGGTGACCTCATAGGAGGTACCAGGTGTCAACCACTAACCTGTCATATAATGTCTCGACAGTGATGTAGGTAGGTTTGACCCGTGACCTCAGAGGAAGGGTACCATCTGTAACCCTGACACACACTGTCCTTTATTAAAATGTACTCCACAGGCAACACTGTCAAACATGCATACACCCCCTAGACTCCAACACTGCAAACATCTTATCACAAACTGCAACACTGTCAAACAACAAACCAGAGAGTGGCAACACTGTCAAACATCTTTCCAAGACTGGAAACACTTTCAAACATCTACCACACACTGCAACAACTAGTCAACATACTTACCACAGAGAGGCAACAACTGTCAAACATCTTACCATGTGGGGGAAGGTGACCAAACTGACAACCTGACAAACATCTTACCACAGAGAATGGCAACACTGTTAAACGTCTTACACAAGACTGGCAACACAGTCAAACACATCTTACCACAGACTGCAACACGTCAAAAAACATCCTTTCCTCAGATTAGCATAGCGTGAAACATCTACCACAGACTGGCAACACTTACAAAACAACTTACCACAGACTGGCAAACACTGTCAGAGACATCCTTAACCACAGACTGGCAACACTGGTAAAAACATCTTACCACGACAGGCAACACTGTCAAACATCTACCACAGACTGGCATCACTGACAAACAACTTTCCACAGAACTGGCACCACGTCCCAACATCTTACCACAGACTGTCAACACTGTCAGCCCATCTTTTCAATAGACTGCAACTCTGTCAAACATCTTACCACAGACAGGCACACTGTCAAACATTTTTTACCACCGACTGGCAACACTGTCAAACAATCTTACCACAGACGCAACACTGTCAAACTCTTTTCCTCAGATTACAAGCTGGAAACATCTTATACCACAGACTGCAACACTGACAAACATCTGACCACAACGGCAACACTGTCAGACAACTTACCACAGATGCAACATGTAAACATCTTTACCAAGACTGGCAACACCAGTCAAACAACTTACCACAGACTGGCATCACTGGACAAACATCCTTTCTTCCACATACTGGCAACACTGTCCAACATCTTACCACAGACTGTCATCACCTGTCAGCCATCTATTCAAAGACTGGCAACACGTCAAACATCGTACCACAGACTGGCAAACACTGTCCAACATTTTTACCCACAGACTGGCAACACTGTCAAACATCTTACCACAGACTGGCAACACTGTCAAACATCTTACCACAGACTTGCATCACTGTCAAACGTCTTTCCACAGACTGGCAACCTGTCCATACATAATTTACCACAGACGGGCAACACTGTCAAAACATCTACCACACACAGGTAACACTGTCAAACATCTTACCACAGACTGACAACACTGTTATACATCTTACCACAGACTGGCAACACTGTCAAACATCTTACCACTGACTGGCAACACTGTCAAGCATCTTACCAGACACTGGCAACACTGTCAAACATCTTACCACAGACTGGCATCACTGTCAAACATATTTCCACAGACTGGCAACACTGTCAAACATCTTACCACAGACGGGCAACACTGTCAAGCATATTAACAATGACTGGAACACGGTCAAACATCTTGCCACAGACTGGCAACACTGTCAAACATCTTACCACTGACTGGCAACACTGCCAAACATCTTAACACAGAGTGGCAACACTGTCAATCATCTTACCACAGAGTGGCAACACTGTCAAACATCTTACCACATACTGGCAACACTGTCAAACATCTTACCACATAGCGGCAACACTGCCAAACATCTTAACACAGAGTGGCAACACTGTCAATCATCTTACCACAGAGTGGCAACACTGTCAAATATCTTACCTCAGACTTGCAACACTGTCAGACATCTTTCCACAGACTGGCAACACTGTCAAACATCTTACCACAGACTGGCAACACTGTCAAACATCTTTCCACAGACTGGCAACACTGTCAAACATCTTACCACAGACTGCATCACTGTCAGACATCTTTCCACAGACTGGCAACACTGTCAAACATCTTACCACAGACTGGCATCACTGACAAACATCTTACCACAGACTGGCATCACTGTCAAACATCTTTCCACAGACTGGCAACACTGTCAAACATCTTACCACAGACTGGCATCACTGTCAGACATCTTTCCACAGACTGGCAACACTGTCAAACATCTTACCACTGACTGGCAACACTGTCAAACATATTACCACAGACTGGCAACACTGTCAAACATCTTACCACAGACTGGCAACACTGTCATACATCTTACCACAGAGAGGCAACGCTGTGAAACATCTTACCACAGCCTGGCAACACTGTTAAACATCTTACCACTCACTGGAAACACTGTCAAACATCTTATTGCAGACTGGCAACATTGTCAAACATCTTACCACAGACTGATAACACTGTCATACATCTTACCACTCACTGGAAACACTGTCAAACATCTTATCACAGACTGGCAACACTGTCAAACATCCTACCAAACACTGGCAACACTGTCAAACATCTTACCACAAACTGACAACACTGTCAAATATCTTGCCACGGACTGGCAACACTGTCAAACATCTTACCTCAGATTGGCAACACTGTCAAACATCTTACCACAGACTGGCAACACTGTCAAATATCTTACCACAGACTGACAACACTGTCAAATATCTTGCCATAGACTGGCAACACTGTCAAACATCTTACCTCAGATTGGCAACACTGTCAAACATCTTACCACAGACTGGCAACACTGACAAACATCTTACCACAGACTGGCAACACTGTCAAACATCTTTCCACAGACTGGCATCACTGTTAAACATCTTTCCACAGACTGGCAACACTGTCAAACATCTTACCACAGACTGTCATCACTGTCAGCCATCTTTTCAAAGACTGGCAACACTGTCAAACATCTTACCACAGACTGGCAACACTGTCAAACATATTACCACAGACTGGCAAGACTGTCAAACATCTTACCACAGACTGGCAACACTGTCATACATCTTACCACAGAGTGGCAACACTGTCAAACATCTTACCACAGCCTGGCAACACTGTCAAACATCTTACCACTGACTGGCAACACTGTCAAACATCTTATCACAGACTGGCAACACTGACAAACATCATACCAGAGACTGGCAACACTGTCAAACATCTTACAACAGACTGGCAACACTGTCAAACATCTTGCCACAGACCGGCAACACTGTCAAACGTCTTACCACAGACTGGCATCACTGTCAAACATCTTTCCACAGACTGGCAACACTGTCAAACATCTTATCACAGACTGGCATCACCGTCAGACATCTTTCCACAGACTGGCACCACTGTCAAACATCTTACCACAGACTGGCAACACTGTCAAACACATTACCACAGACTGGCAACACTGTCAAACATCTTACCACAGACTGGCAACACTGTCATACATCTTACCACAGAGTGGCAACGCTGTGAAACATCTTACCACAGCCTGGCAACACTGTTAAACATCTTACCACTCACTGGAAACACTGTCAAACATCTTATTGCAGACTGGCAACATTGTCAAACATCTTACCACAGACTGGCAACACTGTCAAACATCTTACCACAAACTGGCAACACTGTCAAACATCTTACCACAGATTTGCAACACTGACAAACATCTTTCCACAGACTGGAAACACTGACAAACATCTTACCACAGATTGGCAACACTGTCAAACATCTTGCCACAAACCGGCAACACTGTCAAACATCTTTCCAAAGACTGGCATCACTGTCAAACATCTTTCCATAGACTGGCATCACTGTCAAACATCTTTCCATAGACTGGCAACACTGTCAAACTATTTCTTACCACAGACTGGCATCACTGTCAAACATCTTTCCATAGACTGGCAACACTGTCAAACATCTTACCACAGACTGGCAACACTGTCAAACATCTTTCCAAAGACTGGCATCACTGTCAAACATCTTTCCATAGACTGGCAACACTGTCAAACATCTTTCCACAGACTGGCATCACTGTCAAACATCTTTCCATAGACTGGCAACACTGTCAAACATCTTACCACAGACTGGCATCACTGTCAAACACATTACCAAAGACTGGCAACACTGTCAAACATCTTACCACAGACTGGCAACACTGTCAAACATCTTATCACAGACTGGCAACGCTTACAAACATCTTACCACACACTGGCAACACTGTCAAACATCTTTCCACAGACTGGCAACACTGTCAAACATCTTTCCACAGACTGGCAACACTGTCAAACATCTTACCACAGACTGGCATCACTGTCAAACACATTACCAAAGACTGGCAACACTGTCAAACATCTTACCACAGACTGGCAACACTGTCAAACATCTTATCACAGACTGGCAACGCTTACAAACATCTTACCACACACTGGCAACACTGTCAAACATCTTTCCACAGACTGGCAACACTGTCAAACATCTTTCCACAGACTGGCAACACTGTCAAACATCTTACCACAGACTTGCATCACTGTCAAACATCTTTCCACAGACTGGCATCACTGTCAAACATCTTTCCACAGACTGGCAACACTGTAAAACATCTTACCACAGACTGGCAACACTGTCATGCATATTACCACAGACTGGCAACACTGTCAAACATCTTACCACAGACTGGTAACACCTTCATACATCTTACCACAGAGTGACAACACTGTTATACATCTTACCACAGACTGGCAACACTGTCAAACATCTTACCACTGACTGGCAACACTGTCAAGCATCTTACCAGACACTGGCAACACTGTCAAACATCTTACCACAGACTGGCATCACTGTCAAACATATTTCCACAGACTGGCAACACTGTCAAACATCTTACCACAGACTGGCAACACTGTCAAGCATATTACCACAGACTGGCAACACTGTCAAACATCTTACCACAGACTGGCAACACTGTCATACATCTTACCACAGAGTGGCAACACTGTAAAACATGTTACCACAGCCTGGCATCACTGTCAAACATCTTACCACTCACTGGAAACACTGTCAAACATCTTATCACAGACTGGCAACACTGTCAAACATCCTTCCAAACACTGGCAACACTGTCAAACATCTTACCACAAACTGGCAAAACTGTCAAATATCTTACCTCAGACTTGCAACACTGACAAACATCTTACCACAGACTGACAACACTGTCAAATATCTTGCCATGGACTGGCAACACTGTCAAACATCTTACCTCAGATTGGCAACACTGTCAAACATCTTACCACAGACTGGCAACACTGACAAACATCATACCACAGACTGGCAACACTGTCAAACATCTTTCCACAGACTGGCATCACTGTTAAACATCTTTCCACAGACTGGCAACACTGTCAAACATCTTACCACAAACTGTCATCACTGTCAGCCATCTTTTCAAAGACTGGCAAGACTGTCGAACATCTTACCACAGACTGGCAACACTGTCATACATCTTACCACAGAGTGGCAACAGTGTCCCAAAAATCTTACCACAGCCTGGCAACACTGTCAAACATCTTACCACTGACTGGCAACACTGTCAAACATCTTATCACAGACTGGCAACACTAACAAGCATCATACCAGAGACTGGCAACACTGTCAAACATCTTACAACAAACTGGCAACACTGACAAACATCTTAGCACAGACTGGCATCACTGTCAAACATCTTTCCACAGACTGGCAACACTGTCAAACATCTTACCTCAGAGTGGCATCACTGTCAGACATCTTTCCACAACCTGCACCACTGTCAAACATCTTACCACAGACTGGCCAAAAACTGTCAAACACATTACCCACGAACTGGCAACACTGTCAAACATCTTACCTCAGAACTGGCAACACTGTCAACATCTTACCAAGAGTGGCAACGCTGTGAAACATCTTACCACAGCCTGGTAACACTGTTAAACATCTTACCACTCACTGGAAACATTGTCCCAAAAATCTTATTGCAGACTGGCAACATTGCAAACAACTTACCACAAAACTGGTAACACTGTCAAACATCTTACCACAAACTGGCAACACTGTCAAATCACTTACCACAATTTGCAACACTGACAAACATCTTTCCACAGACTGGGAAAAACTGACAAACATCTTACCAAAAGGGTTGGCAACACTGTCAAACATCTTGCCACAAACCGGCAACACTGTCAAACATCTTTCCACAGACTGGCATCACTGTCAAACATCTTTCCATAGACTGGCAACACTGTCAAACATCTTACCACAGACTGGCATCACTGTCAAACACATTACCAAAGACTGGCAACACTGTCAAACATCTTACCACAGACTGGCAACAATTGCATACATCTTATCACAGACTGGCAACGCTTTCAAACATCTTACCAGAGACTGGCAACACTGTCAAACATCTTACCACAGACTGCCAACACTTACAAACATCTTACCACACACTGGCAACACTGTCAAACATCTTTCCACAGACTGGCAACACTGTCAAACATCTTACCACAGACTTGCATCACTGTCAAACATCTTTCCACAGACTGGTAACACTGTCAAACATCTTACCACAGACTGGCAACACTGTCAAACATCTTACCACAGACTGGCATCACTGTCAAACATCTTTCCACAGACTGGCAACACTGTAAAACATCTTACCACAGACTGGCAACACTGTCATGCATATTACCACAGACTGGCAACACTGTCAAACATCTTACCACAGACTGGTAACACCTTCATACATCTTACCACAGAGTGAAAAACACTGTTAACATCTACCACAGACTGGCAACACTGTCAAACATTCTTACCACTGAATTGCAACACGTCAAGCATCTTACCAGACACTGGCAACACTGTCCAAACATCTTAAACCCCAGAACTGCATCACTGTCAAACATATTTCCAAAACTGGCAACACTGTCAAACATCTTACCACAGACGGGCACCACTGTCAAGCATATTACCACAGACTGGCAACACTGTAAAACATCTTAACACAGCCTGGCAACACTGTCAAACATCTTACCACTCACGAAACACGTCAAACATCTTAAACACAGACTGGGAACACTGTCAAACCCTCCTACCAAACACTGGCAACACTGTCAAACATCTTACCACAAACTGGCAAAACTGTCAAATATCTTACCTCAGACTTGCAACACTGACAAACATCTTACCACAGACTGACAACACTGTCAAATATCTTGCCACGGACTGGCAACACTGTCAAACATCTTACCTCAGATTGGGAACAAATGTCAAACATCTTACCACAGGCAACACGACAAACACTTACCACAGACTGGCAACACTGCAAACATCTTTTCCCCAACGGCACACTGTTAAAAATCTTCCAAAACCCCCAAACCCGCAAAAGGTAAAA
>NC_069471.1:3502151-3520255 GCF_026875155.1 Cherax quadricarinatus
AAAAAAAAAAAAAAAAAAAAAAAAAAAAAAAAAAAAAAAAAAGTGATTGATGTGGTTTGGTGGTTCTGTGGTAATTTGAGTTGCAGTCTGGAGTGTTGATGTTGCAGTCTTGGAGTCTTGGATTGGTGGGAGTTTAAGTCGTTGAAGGTTACAGTGGCAGTGGAAGATGTTCATTCCGTGAAGATGTTTGCGGATGCCGTCTGTGGAAGTTTTGTTGAGTTGTGAGTGTTTTCAGTGTTAGGTTTTTGGTTGTTAAAAATGTTTGAGTGATAAGTGTGTAAGTGTTTACAGTTCCCTGGTAAGATTTCTTGCCCGGTAGTGAATGGGTTGGTTTAAGGTTGGTGAGTTGCCACTGAAGATGTTGACGTTTCTCTGGAATTGTGGTTGGGGTTGAAGTTGATGAATGTTTAGTTTCATTCCCTTGGAGTGTTGACAGGTTGCCCTTGAAGATTGCAGTGTCTTAAGATGGCGTGTGCAGCTGTGGAAGTTTATGTTGCTCTGAAGATGATTGCGTTAAGATTGACAGTGTTGCCGTCTTGGTAAGTTTGACAGTGTTGCAGTTTGGGATGTTTGCGTTGCATGAGGTTTTGTCAGCTGTGAGAGTTTACGGTTGTCTGGAAGATGTTGACAGTGTGCAGTCTGTGAAATTGTGTGCCAGTCTGAAATTTTGATGATTGTAGTTTTGAATGGCAGTCTGTGGAAGTGTTTGCAGTGTTGCGTTGTAATGTTTGTCTTGGAAGATGTTTGACATTCATTGGTAAGATGTTTTTGCAGGGAAGTTTAGTTGCTGGAAGATGTTTGCAGTGTTGCTCTGGAAGATGTTGCAGGTTGCATTGGTAGATGTTTGTGATTGTGATTGAAGGATGTTCATCGTGGTAAGATTGACAGTGTTTCGCTGTGAGTTAGGCATTGGGAAGATTTAGTGTTGCCCTTTTATGTTGACGTGTTTGTGTTGCATTGTGAGAGTTACATGTTGCCAGTCGTGGTAATTACAGTGTTCGTTTGTAAGATGTTTGGTGTGCACTGTGGAAGATGTTGCAGTGTGCGTCTTGTAAGATGTTTGAGGTGCCGTTTGTAATGTTTGACAGTTGCAGTTGGTAAGATGTTTGACAGTGTTCCAGTCTTGAAAGATGTTGAGTGTAAGTTGTGTAAGATGTTGACAGTGTTCCATCTGTGAAATGTTTACAGTGGCCGTCTGGGAAATGTTTACATTTGCCATCTGTGGAAGATGTTTGCAGTGTGCTCTGTGAAGTGTGACAGTGTTGCCATCTGTGGTAGATGTTTGCGTGTCAGTCGGAATGTTTACATTGATCGGGAGATTTGACAGTTCAGTCTGTGGAGATTTGACAGTGTTCCAGTCTGTGTAAGATGTTTGAAGTGTTCTCTGTGGTAAGATTTACAGTGTTTCAGTTGTAAGATGTTTGAGGTTGCAGTGTGAGATGTTTGCAGTTTGCAGTTGTGTAAGAGTTTGAGTGTTCAGTCTTGGAGTGTTTACATGTGCAGTCTTAAAGATGTTTGACAGTGTTCATGTGGAAGATGTTACATGTTGCAGTGTGGTAGGTTAAGTGTTGCACCTGTGTAGATGTTGCAGTGTGCCAGTCTTGGTAAGATGTTGAAGGTTCCATCTGTGTAATGTTGCAGTTGCCGTTGTGAAGATGTTTGAGTGTTCCAGTCGTAAGATGTTGCAGTGGCAGTTGTGGTAAATGTTGACAGTGGCCTTGGAAGATGTTGCAGTGATGCAGTTGTGAGATGTTTGACGTTTCCGCGTGGAAGAGTTTGAAGTGTCGTTGGTAAGAGTTTGAGTGTCCATGTGAAGATGTTGACAGTGTTCCACTTGGTAAGATGTTGACGTGTTGCAGCTTGTAGATGTTTGCATGTTCCATCTGTGGAGATTTTGACAGTGGCAGCTTGAATGTGACGGTGCGTCTGTGGTAAATGTTTGACAGTGTTGCCAGCTGAAAATGTGACAGTGATTAGTCTGTGGAATGTTACAGTGTGCCAGTCTTGGTAAATTGCGTTTGCCAGCTGTGTAAGATTTGACATGTGCATCGGTAAGATGTTGACGTTTCCGTTGTGGAGATTGACGTGTTGAGTCTGTTGTAATTTACAGTGTGCATCTGTGGTAATTTTGAAGGTTGCAGTCTGGTAAGATTTTGACATGTTGCATTGTGGAAGAGTTGAAGGTTGCATCTGTGTAAGTGTTTGACAGTTTGCTCTGTGGTAAGTTACAGTGTTGCATCTGTGTAAGATATTGACGTGTTGCCATTGTGGTAAGATGTTGACAGTGTGCAGCTGTGGTAAAGTTTACAGTGCCAGCGGAAGATGTTGACAGTGAGCAGTGTGAAGATGTTGACATGTGCCATTGTGGAAGATTCAGTTTCCATCTTGGAAGATGTTTGAATGCATTGCAGTTCTCGAAAGAGTTTATTGCCAGTTTGAAGATGTTGAGTGTTGCAGTGTGGTAAGATGTACGTGTGCCATCTTGTAAGATGTTAAGTTCCATCGTGGTAAGAGTTGAGTGTCGTTGTGGAGTGTTAAGTGTGCAGATGTGGAAGATGTTTGACAGTGTGCCATCTTGTAGATTGATTTGCCATCTGTTAAGAGTTTGCAGGTTGCAGTGTAAGATTTGAGTGTTCCATCTTGAAGTGTGCAGTTTGCGTTGTGTAAGATGTTGACATGTTCCCTGGAGATTTTGACAGTGTTGCCGTGTGGAAGAGTTGAAGTGTTGCATCTGTGGTAGTGTTCATGTTGCCATTGTGAAGAGTTTGCTGTTGCCTCGTGTAAGATTGACAGGTTCGTTTGGAATGTTTGACAGTGTTGAGTTGTGGAAATGTTGACGTGTTGCCTTGTGGAAGATTTGCAGGTTGCCAGTTGTGGAAATGTTTGCAGTGTGCAGTGTGTAAATGTTTGACAGTGTTCAGTGGTAGATGTTGACAGTTTGCCTCGTGGTAAATGTTGACGTGTTGCCACTGTGTAAATGTGACGTGTGCGTCGTGGTAGGTTTACAGTTCCTGGAAGATGTTTGACATGTGCCCTGTGGTAAATGTTAAGTGTGCCGTCGTGGTAAGATGTTGACGGTTCACTGTGGAAAAGTTTGACGTGTGCAGTCTGGGTAAATGTTACAGTGTTGCCTCTGTGAAGAGTTGAAGTGTTCCATCTGTGGAAATGTTAGTGTGCCGCTGGGTAAAGTGACAGTGTCCAGTCTTGTAAGATGTTAAGGTTGCCGTCGTGAAGTGTTTGACAGTTTCAGCTGTGTAAGAGTTACGGTCATCTTGGAAGATTGCAGTGCTGTGAGATGTAGTATGGTAAATGTTTGACGTGTTGCAGTCTGTGAATGTTTACAGTGTTGCCGTTGTGAAATGTTTGATGTTGCATCTGTGGAAATTTGCAGTGTTGCTCGTGAAGTGTTGAAGTTTCCAGTCTGTGAGAGTTTGCAGTTGCAGTCGTGGAAGTGTTTAAGGTTCGTCTGTGGAAAGTGTTACAGTGATGCGTTTGTAAGTGTTTGAAGTGTGCCGTTGTGAAGATGTTTACAGTGTTGCCATCTCTGTAAGATGTTGAAAGCGTTCAGTCTTGAAGTGTTGACATTTGCAGTTGTGGTAAGATGTTGCAGTGTTGCCATTGGTAGTGTTTGAAGGTCATGTGGTAAGAGTTTGAAGTGTTGCGTTTGGAAAGATTTTTGCAGTGTCCAGTCTGTGGAAAGATGTTTGAGGTTGCGTCTGTGAAGATTTTGACAGGTGCCTTTGGTAGATGTTGAGTTTCATCTGTGAAATGTTTGCAGTGTTGCTTGGTAAATGTTTGAAGTTTCTTGTGAAGTTGCAGTGTGCAGTCTGTGGAATGTTTGACATGTTGGTCTGTTAAGATGTTTACTGTCGTGTGGAAGTGTTTACAGTGTGCATCTGTGGAAGATTGACAGTTTCATCTTGTAAGATGTTTCAGTGTTGCATTGGTAAATGTTTGACGGTTCATTGGGAAGGTTTGCAGTGTGCAGTCTGTGGTAGTGTTTGCAGTGTTTCTGTGGTAAATGTTTGACAGTGTCGTTGTGGAAATGTTTGACAGTGTGCATCTGTGGAAGAGTTTACAGGTTCCTCTGTGGAAGGTTTCAGTGTGAGTCGTGTAAGATGTTTTGTGTTTGGAGTTGCGTAAAAGTGTTTGACAGTGTGCCATCTTGGAAATGTTTGATGTTGCAGTCTGTGTAAGATGTTTGCAGGTTGCCAGTTAAGATGTTTGAAGGTGCAGTCTGTGTAAGATGTTGACAGTGTTCCATTTGGAACAGTGTTTGAAAGGCGTTGCAGCTGTGAAAGTGTTTGACGTGTTGCATTTGTAAGATTTTAAGGTTCCGTCTGTGTAGTGTTCGGTTGCATTGTGTAAGATGTTACATGTCCAGTTGTGGTAAGATGTTGACAGTGTGCGTCTGTGGTAAGTTGAAGTGTTCAGTTGTGTAAGATGTTGCGTGTTGCATTGTGGTAGTGTTGACGTGTTGACACTTGTGAAGAGTTTGCAGTGTTCAGTGTGGTAAGATGTTTGACTGTCAGTTGTGAAGATGTTTGACAGGTCATCGGTAAATGTTGCAGTGTTGCGTGTGGTAAGATGTGACAGTGTTGCCATTCTGTAAAAAAAAAAAAGATGTTGACGTGTTGCAGTGTGGAAGTGTTTGAAGTTCCATTTGGAAGATGTAAGTGTGCATCTGGGTAGATTAGTGTTGCCAGTCGTGGAAATGTGACATGTGCCAGTCTGTGAAGATGTTGACAGTTTAACGTCTGTGGTAATGTTTACAGTGTCCGTCTGAAGATGTTTGACGTGTGGTTGAATGTTGAAGTGTCATTGTGGAATGTTCAGTGTGCATTGGTAGATGTTTGAGGTTTCTCGTGTAAGTGTTACATGTTGCCAGTGTGTAAGTGTGAGTGTTCCAGTTGGTAGATGTTCAGTGTGCGTTGTGAAGATGTTGAAGTGTCATTGTGGTAGATGTTTGCAGTGTTGCCATCTGTGGTAGATTGCGTGTTCATTGTGAAAGTTTGCAGTGTGCGTGTGGTAGATGTTTGACGTGTTGCCACTGTGAAGTGTTGACAGTGTTCCTTGTGGTAAATGTTGATGTTCCATCGTGTAAGAGTTTGCAGTGTTGCAGTCTTAATGTTGAAGGTGCCAGTCTGTGTAGAGTTTGCATTTGCCAGTTTGGAATGTTGACATGTTCAGTCTGTGGAAGATGTTGACAGTGTCAGTCTGTGGAGTGTTACGTGTTGCATCTGTGGAGATGTTTGACAGTGTTGCAGTTGTGGTAAATTTTGAAGTTTGCAGTCTGTGGTAAGATGTTACAGTGTTGCCACCTGTAGATGTTGAGGTTGCTCTGTGTAAGAGTTGACAGGTTGCAGTTGTGGTAAATGTTGAGTTTCAGTCTTTGGTAATGTGTTGAAGTGTGCAGTCTGTGGTAGATGTTTACGTGTTGCCAGCTTGGAAGGTTTCGTGTCCATCGGGAGAGTTGACGTGTGCGTCTGTGAGATGTTTGACAGTGTGCCGTTGTGGAAGTGTTTGACGTGTTGCTCTGTGGAAGATGTTTGATGTGCGTCTGAGTGTTGACAGTGTCAGTTGTAATGTTGGTTGCAGCTGTGAAGAGTTAAGTTGCATCTGTGTAGTGTTGACAGTGTTTTTTTTTAACAGTCGTGTAAGTGTTGAGTGTTGCAGTTTGAAGATGTTTGACAGTGTTGCCAGTCTGTGGTAAGATGTTTGTCAGTGTTGCCAGTCTGTGGTAAGATGTTTGACAGTGTTGCCAGTCTGTGGTAAGATGTTTGACAGTGTTGCCAGTCTGTGGTAAGATGTTTGACAGTGTTGCCAGTCTGTGGTAAGATGTTTGACAGTGTTGCCAGTCTGTGGTAAGATGTTTGACAGTGTTGCCAGTCTGTGGTAAGATGTTTGACAGTGTTGCCAGTCTGTGGATAAGATGTTTGACAGTGTTGCCAGTCTTTGGAAAGATGTTTGACAGTGTTGCCAGTCTGTGGTAAGATGTTTGACAGTGTTGCCAGTCTGTGAAGATGTTTGACAGTGTTGCCAGTCTGTGGTAAGATGTTTGACAGTGTTGCCAGTCTGTGGTAAGATGTTTGACAGTGTTGCCAGTCTGTGTAAGATGTTTGACAGTGTTGCCAGTCTGTGGTAAGATGTTTGACAGTGTTGCCATGTGTGGTAAGATGTTTGACAGTGTTGCCACTCTGTGGTAAGATGTATGACAGTGTTGCCAGTCTGTGGTAAGATGTTTGACAGTGTTGCCAGTCTGTGGTAAGATGTTTGACAGTGTTGCCAGTCTGTGGTAAGATGTTTGACAGTGTTGCCAGTCTTTGAAAAGATGGCTGACAGTGATGACAGTCTGTGGTAAGATGTTTGACAGTGTTGCCAGTCTGTGGAAAGATGTTTGACAGTGTTGCCAGTCTGTGGTAAGATGTTTGACAGTGTTGCCAGTCTGTGGTAAGATGTTTGACAGTGTTGGCAGTCTGTAAGATGTTTGACAGTGTTGCCAGTCTGTGGTAAGATGTTTGACAGTGTTGCCAGTCTGTGGTAAGATGTTTGACAGTGTTGCCAGTCTGTGGTAAGATGTTTGACAGTGTTGCCAGTCTGTGGTAAGATGTTTGACAGTGTTGCCAGTCTGTTGTAAGATGTTTGACAGTGTTGCCATTCTGTGGTAAGATCTTTGACAGTGTTGCCAGTCTGTGGTAAGATGTTTGACAGTGTTGCCAGTCTGTGGTAAGATGTTTGACAGTGTTGCCAGTCTGTGGTAAGATGTTTGACAGTGTTGCCAGTCTGTGGTAAGATGTTTGACAGTGTTGCCAGTTTCTGGTAAGATGCTTGACAGTGTTGCCAGTCAGTGGTAAGATGTTTGACAGTGTTGCCAGTCTGTGGTAAGATGTATAACAGTGTTGCCACTCTGTGGTAAGATGTTTGACAGTGTTGCCAGTCTGTGGTAAGATGTATGCTTGACAGGGGTTGCCAGTCTTGGTAAGATGTTTTAAAAGTGTTGCCAGTCTGTAAAGAGTTTGACAAATGTTGCCATCTGTGGAAATGTTTGACAGTGTTCCAGTCTGTGGAAAAATGTTTGACAGTGCAAATCTGTGGTAAGGAATGTTAGAATGTTGCCAAGCCCGGGGGGGAAAATGTTTAACAGTGTTGCCCGGTGTGGTAAGATGTTTTAGTGTTGCATCTGTGGTAGATTTGCGTGTTTCCAGCTTGTAAGATTTTGAAGGTTTCCCGTCGGGAAAAAAAGGTTTTTACAGTTTTTGCCGTTGGGAAGTGTTTGAAAGTTTCCAGTTTTTGTAAAGATGTTTCCCGTGTTTTCCAGTTTTGTAAGATGTTTGAAGGTTGCCCGTCCCTTGGAAATTTTCAGTGTTGCCATCGTGAAAAATGTTTGACAGGGTTTCCGGTTTTGGGAAATGTTTGAAGTGTTTCCAGTTGGGTAAGATTTTTTCAGTGTTGCCTTTTTAAGATGTTTTGACAGTGTTGCCAGTCTGGAAAAAAGGTTTTTTAGGTTTCCCGTTTTGAAAAGATGGTGACAGTGTGCAGCTGGTAAAATGGGTTTGACATGTTTCCAGCTTGGAAAATGTTGACGTGTGCCCTCTTGGTAAATGTTTGCATGTTTTCCCGTCTTGGAAAAATGTTTGCAGTTTGCCAAACTTGGAAATTTTTGACAGTGTTGCCATCTGGGAAGATTTTGACGGTTGCCAGTCTTTGAAGATTTTGCAGTGTTTAATCTGTGGTAAGATTTTTGACGTGTTTTCTTGTGGAAATGTTTTCAGGTTTCAGTCTGTGGAAAGATTTGACAGGTTGCCCTTGTGGTAAGATGTTTTGCATGTTGCCGTCGTTAAGATGTTTTACAGGTTTTCCATTGGGTAAGTTTTGACAGTGTTTCCATGGAAGATTTTTACTGTTTCAGTCTGGGTTTTAATTTATTTTGGAAGATTTTACAGTGTTTGCCCAGTCTGAAAGATTTTAATGTTCCAGTTTTGGGAAAAAGAGTTTGAGGGGTTGCCAGCTGTGGAAATTTTGACAGTTTTTCCATTTTGTGGAAGATTTTGACAGTGGCCAGTCCCCAAAAAGGGTTTTTAAAGGTTTTACGTTTGCCAGTTTGGTAAGAGTTTACATGTTCCATCCGTTTGGGGAAAGATGTTTGACAGTGATGCCCGTTGTGGAAGATTTTTGACAGGTTTCCCGTCTGTGGAAAAAATTTTGACAGTGTTTCAATCTTGGTAAATGTTTTAAAGTGCCCTCTGGTAAATGTTTGCATTGTTCCAGTTTGGAAGATGTTTTACAGGTTTTTCCATTTTTGGTAAGATTTTGACAGTTTGCCCTTGTGGAAAAATGTTTGCGTGTTGCCAGTCGTGGTAAATGTTTGACAGTGTTCCCCCTTTTTTAAAAATTTTGACAGTGTTTCCAGGGTGGAAGATTTTACAGTGTTGCCCCTGTGGAAGAGTTTTCATGTTTCCCCCTGTTTAAGTGTTTGCTGTTGCCAGTCGGGTAAGTTTTTTGACAGTGTTTCCGTCTTTGGAAAATTTTTTTTCAGTTTTGCACGTGGAAGATGTTTACAGTGGTTTTCCTTGTGGAAAAAATGTTGACAGTGTTGCCCCGTTTTGGAAATTTTGAAATGTTGCCACTTGGGAAGATTTTTACAGTTTGAAATTTTGGGAAGATGTTTTAAAAGGTTGGGCCATCTGTGTAAGATGTTTGACAGGTTTTTCCTCGTGAAGATTTGACAGTGTTCCCGTCTGTGGAAAATTTTACATGTGAGTCTTGGGAAGAGTTTGCATGTTTCCCTTTTTGGAAATGTTTGACAGTGTTGCCATTGTGGTAAATTTGAAGTTTGGCCAGGGTTTGTGGTAAGATGTTTGAATGTTTCCAGTTTTGGGGGGAAATGTTTTCAGTGTTGCCAGTTTGGTAAATGTTTTTACAGTGTTGCATTGGGTTAAGATGTTTGACGTGTTGCCATCTGTGGGAAGATTTTTGACAGTTTCCCCTTGTGGAAAGTTGTTTACAGTGTTGCCCCTTGGTAAGATGTTTTACATGTTTTCCATCGTGGAAAAATGTTTGACAGTGTTGCCATCTGTGGTAAAAATGTTTGACAGTGTTTGC
Source organism: Cherax quadricarinatus (assembly GCF_026875155.1). NCBI lineage: Eukaryota > Metazoa > Arthropoda > Malacostraca > Decapoda > Parastacidae > Cherax > Cherax quadricarinatus. Next base: position 3,511,254 of record NC_069471.1, read on the forward strand.
CAGTCTGTGGTAAGATGTTTGACTTTGTTGCCAAGTTGTGGTAAGATGTTGCAGTGTTGCCAGTTGAAAGATGTTTGAATGCCAGTCTGTGGTAAGATGTTTGACAGTGTTGCCAGTTGTGGTAAGATGTTTGACAGTGTTACCATCTGTGGTAAAAATGTTTGACAGTGTTCCAGTCTGTGGAAAAATGTTTGACAGTGTTTTCCAGTCTGTGGAAGATGTTTAAAAGTGTTGCCAGTTGTGGTAAGATGTTTGACAGTGTTGCCCTCTGTGTAAGATGTTTGACAGTGTTGCCAGTCTTGGGAAGATGTTTGACAGGTTTTCCAGTCTGTGGTAAGATGTTTGACAGTGTTGCCAGTCGTGGGAAAGATGTTTGACAGTGTTCCGTCTGGGGGTAAGATGTTTGACAGTGTTGCCAGTCTGTGGTAAGATGTTTGACCCGTGTTTTCCATCTGTGGTAAGATGTATTTACAGTGTTGCCATCTGTGGTAAGATGTTTGAATGTATGCCAGTCTGTGGTAAATGTTTGACAGTGTTCCAGTCTGTGGTAAGATTTTGACAGTGTTGCCAGTTTTGAGTAAGATGTTTGACAGTGTTGCCAGTCTGTGGTAAGATGTTTGACAGTGTTGCCATCTGTGGTAAGATGTTTGACATGTTGCCAGTTTGGTAAAATGTTTTACAGTGTTGCCAGTTGTGGAAAAATGTTTGACAGGTTGCCAGTCTGTGGTAAGATGTTTTACAGGTTGCCATTGTGGGAAGATGTTTGATGTGTTCCAGTCGTGGTAAGGGGTTTGACAGTGTTGCCAGTCTGTGGTAAGATGTTTGACAGGTTGCCAGTCTGTGGTAAGATGTTTTACAGTGTTCCAGTCCTGTGTAAGATGTTTGAAGGTTGCCAGTATGGAAGATGTTGCAGTGTTGCCAGATGGGTAAGATGTTTGACGTGTTTCCACTCGGTAAGATGTATAACAGTTTCCTCTGGAAGATGTTGACAGTGTTGCCAGTCTGTAGGTAAATGTTTGACAGTGTTGCCAGTCTGTGGTAAGATGTTAGACAGGTTGCCAGTCTTTTAAGATGTGACAGGTTGCCAGCTGTGGAAAGATGTTGACAGTGTTGCCAGTCTGTGGAAGATGTTTGAAGTGTGCCAGTCTGTGGTAAGATGTTTGACGTGTTGATCCTGTGTAAGATGTTTGACAGTGTTGCCAAATCTGTGGTAAGATGTTTGACAGTGTTGCCAGTCTGTGGGAAAAATGTTTGACAGTGGGTGCCAAATTGTGGAAAAATGTTTGACAGTGTTGCCAGTTGTGGAAAAATGTTTGAAGTGTTGGCCAGTCGTGGTAAGATGTTTGGACATTTGCCAGTCTTGGTAAGATGTTTGCAAAGGTTGCCAGTCTGTAAAGATGTTTACAGTGTTTTCCAGTTGTGGAAAGATGTTTGACAGTTTGCCATCTGTGGTAAGATGTTTGCATGTCCAGTTGTGAAGTGTTTGACAGTTGGTCTGGTAAGATTTGTTTGACAGTGTTGCAGTCTGTGTAAGATGTTTGAAAAGTGGCCCCGTCTGTGGTAAGATGTTACAGTGTTGCCAGTTGTGGTAAGATGTTTGAAGTGTTCCAGTCTGTGGTAAGATTTTGAAAGTGTTGCCAGTCTGTGGTAAGATGTTTGACAGTGTTGCCCGTCTGTGGTAAGATGTTTACAGTGTTGCCCTCTGTGTAAGATGTTTGACAGTGTTGCCAGTCTGGAAGATGTTTTACAGTGTTGCAGTCTGGTAAGATTTTACAGTTTGCCAGTCGTTAAGATGTTTGCAGTGATTTCCAGTCTGTGGTAAATGTTGCAGTGTTGCAGTTTGGAAATGTTGAAGTGTTGCCAGCTGTGGAAGATGTTGACAGTGTTGCCAGTCTTGGGAAGATGTTTTTAAGTGTTGCCAATCTGTGTTAAATGTTTGACAGTGTTGCCAGTCTGTGGAAGATGTTTGACAGTGTTTCCAGTCTGTGGTAAGATGTTTGACAGTGTTCCATTGGTAAGATGTTTGACAGTGTTGCCAGTTGGGTAGATGTTTGACAGTGTTGCCAGTCTGTGTAAAATGTTTGACAGTGTTGCCCGTCTGTGGTAAGATGTTTGACAGTGTTGCCAATGTGGTAGGTTTTGAATTTGCCATTGTTAAGAGTTTGCAGGTCCCGTCTGTTTGGGAAGAAAGTTTGACAGTGTTGCCAGTCTGTGTAAGATGTTTGACAGTGTTTCCCGTCTGTGGTAAAATGTTGCAGGTTGCCAGTCTGTGAAAAATGTGACAGTGGTGCCCGTCTGTGGTAAGATGTTTTTACAGTGTTGCCAGCTGTGGTAAGATGTTTGACAGTGTTTCCAGTCTGTGTAAGATGTTTGACAGTGTTGCCAGTCGTGGTAAGATGTTTGCAGTGTTTCCAGTCTGTTAAATTTTGACGGTTACATTGTGGAAAGATGTTTGACATGTGCAGTCTGTGGTAAGTGTTTGACAGTGTTCCGTCTGTGGAAAAATGTTTGACAGTGTTGCCAGTCGTGGTAAGAGTTTGCCCCCCCGGTTGCCAGTCTTTGGTAAGATGTTTGTCAGTGTTGCAGTCTGTGGAAAGATTTGACAGTGTTTCCAGTTCTGTGGTAAGATGTTTGACAGTGTTGCCAGTCTGTGGTAAGATGTTTTACAGTGTTCCATCTGTGGTTAAGGGGTGGGGTTTGACAGTTTTTGCCAGCTGTGGTAAGATGTTTGACAGTGTGCCCTCGTGGTAAGATGTTTGACAGTGTTGCCAGTTGTGGTAGATGTTTACATTTGCAGTCAGTGGTAAATGTTTGACATGTTCACTCTGTGGTAAGAAAGTTTGACAGTGTTGCCAGTCTGTGAAAGATGTTGACAGTGTTTTCCAGTCTGTGGTAAGATTTTGACAGTGTTGCCAGTCTGTGGTAAAGAGTTTACAAATGTTGCATCTGGGTAAGATGTTTGACAGTGTTGCCAGTCTGTGGAAGATGTTTGACAGTGTTTCCAGTCTGTGGTAAGTGTTTTTACAGGGTTTTCCAGTCTGTGGAAAAATTTTAAAAGTGATGCCAGTCTGTGGTAAGATGTTTGACAGTGTTGCAGTCTGTGGTAAGATGTTTGACAGTGTTGCCATCTGTGTAAGAGTTTGACAGTGTTGCAAGTCTGTGGAAAAATGTTTGACAGTGTTGCCAGTTTTGTGGTAAGATGTTTGACAGTGTTGCCATTGGGTAAATGTTTGACAGTGTTGCCAGTCTGTGGTAAGATGTTTGACAGTGTTGCCAGTCTGTGTAAGATGTTTGACATGTTGCCGTCTGTGGTAAGATGTTTGACAGTGTTGCCAGTTGTGGTAAAATGTTTGCAGTGTTCCATCTGTGGAAAGATGTTTGACAGTGTTGCATCTTTTGAAGATTTTTGCAGTGTTGCCAGTTTGTGGTAAATGTTTGACAGTGTTGCCAGTCTGTGGTAAGATGTTTGACAGTGTTGCCAGTCTGTGGTAAGATGTTGACAGTGTTTTTTGCCAGTCTGTGGTAAGATGTTTGACAGTGTTGCCATCTGTGGTAAGATGTTGACAGTGTTGCCAGTCGTGGTAAGATGTTTGACAGTGTTGCCAGTCTGTGGTAAAATGTTTTGACAGTGTTGCCAGTCTTGGTGTAAGATGTTTGAAAGTGTTTCCAGTCTGTGGAAGATGTTTGACAGTGTTGCCCGTCTGTGGTAAGATGTTGACAGTGTTGCCAGCTTGGTAAGATGTTTACAGTGTTGCCAGTCTGTGTAAGATTTTGACAGTGTTTGCCAGTCGTGGAAGATGTTTGACAGTGTTCCATCGTGGAAGATTTGCAGTGTTGCCAGTGTTGTAATTTTGAGTGTTGCCCGTCTGTGGTAAGATGTTTGCAGTGTTGCCATCCTTTTGGTAAGATGTTTGAAAAGTGTTTGCCCCGTTGTGGTAAGATGTTTGACAGTGTTGCCAGTCTGTTGGGAAGAAGTTTGACATGTTTGCCAGTCTTGGTAAGATGTTTGAAGCTTGCCAGTCTGTGGAAAGATGTTTGACAGTGTTTGCCAGTCTTGGGAATGTTTAATGTTGCCCGTTCTTGGAAAGATGTTTTACGTGTGCAGTTGTGGTAAGATGTTTGACAGTGTTGCCATCTGGGGAAAGATGTTTTTACAGTGTTTGCAGTCTGTGGAAGATGTTTGACAGTGTTGCCATCTGTGGTAAGATGTTGACAGTGTTGCCAGTGTGGTAAGATGTTTGACAGTGTTTCCAGTCTGTGGTAAGATGTTTGCAGTGTTGCCAGTTGTGGGAAGATGTTTTACAGTGTTGCCATCTGTTGTAAGAGTTGACAGTGTTGCCAGTCTGTGGTAGAGTTTGACAGTGTTGCCAGTCTGGGTAAGATGTTTGACAGTGTTGCAGTTGGAAGATGTTTGACAGTGTTGCCATCTGTGGTAAGATGTTTTGACAGTGTTCCAGTCTGTGGTAAGATGTTTGACAGTGTGCCAGTCTGTGGAAGATGTTTTCAGTGTTTTCCAGTCTGTGGTAAGAGTTTGCTTGACAAAATTGTTGCCCGTCTGTGGTAAGATGTTTGCAGTGTTGCCAGTCTGTGGAAAGATGTTTGGGCAGTGTGCCATCTGTGGTAAGATGTTTGACAGTTTTTGCCATCTGTGGTAAGATTTTTGACAGTGTTCCAGTCTGTTGGAAGATGTTTGTCAGTGTTGCCAGTCTCTGTGGTAAAATGTTTGACAGTGTTGCCAATCTGTGGAAATGTTTGACAGTGTTGCCAGCTTTGGTAAGATTTTGACAGTGTTTTCCAGTGTTGGGAAAAATGTTTGACAGTGTTGCCATTGAGTGGTAAGATGTTTGCAGTGTTGCCAGTCTGGTTTAAAATGTTTGCAGTGTTTTCCAGTTTGTGGTAAGATGTTTGACAGTGTTTCCAGCTGTGGAAGAGTTTTTACAGTGTTGCCAGTCTGTGGTAAATGTATGACAGTGTTGCCAGTCTGTGGTAAATGTTTGACAGTGTTGCCAGTCTGTGGAAATATGTTTGACAGTGTTTCCAGTCTGTTGGGAAGATTTTGACAGTGTTGCCAGTCTGTGGTAAGATGTGACAGTGTTGCCAGTCTGTGGTAAGTGTTTGACAGTGTTGCAGTCTGTGGAAAAATGTTTAACAGGGTTTTCATCTGTGGTAAGATGTTTACAGTGTTGCCAGTCTGTGGAAAGGTTTGAAGTGTTCCATTTGTGAAGATGTCTGTTGATTTTGGGAAGGATTTTGACAGTGATTGCCCGTCTGTGTAAGATGTTTGACAGTGTTGCCCGTCTGTGGTAAGTTTTGACAGTGTTGCCATCTGTGGTAAGATTTTTGACAGTGTTCATCTGTGGAAGATGTTTGACAGTGTTGCCAGTCTGTGGTAAGATGTTTGACAGTGTTGCCAGTCTGTGGGAAAATGTTTGACAGTGTTGCCAGTCTGTGGTAAGATGTTTGACAGTGTTGCCAGTCTGTGGAAAGATGTTTGACAGTGATGCCAGTCTGTGGTAAGATGTTTGACAGTGTTGCCAGTCTGTGGAAAGATGTTTGACAGTGTTGCCAGTCTGTGATAAGATGTTTGACAGTGTTGCCAGTCTGTGGAAAAATGTTGACAGTGTTGCCAGTCTGTGGTAAGATGTTTACAGTGTTGCCAGTTGTGGTAAGATGTTTGACAGTGTGGCCCGTTGTGGTAAGATGTTTGACAGTGTTGCCAGTCTGTGGTTAATATGTTTGACAGTGTTGCCAGTTGGTAAGATGTTAAGGTTGCAGCTGTGGTAAGATGTTGACATGTTGCATCTGTGGTAAGATGTTTGACAGTGTTGCCAGTCTGTGGTAAGATGTTTGACAGTGTGCCAGTTGTGGTAAGATGTTTACAGTGTTGCATCTGTTTTAAGATGTTGACAGTGTTGCCAGTCTGTTTGGAAGATGTTTACAGTGTTGCCCGTCTGTGGTAAAATGTTTTGACAGTGTTGCCAGTCTGTGGAAAAATGTTTGAAGGTTTTCAGTCTGTGGTAAGATGTTTGCAGTGTTGCCAGTTGTTAAGATGTTTGACAGTGTTGCCAGTCTTGTAAGATGTTTGACAGTGTTTTCCAGTCTGTGGAAAAATGTTTGACAGTGTTGCCAGTCGTGTAAGATGTTTGCAGTGTTGGCAGTTGTGGTAAGATGTTTGACAGTGTTGCCATCTTGGTAAGATGTTTGACAGGTGCAGTCTGGTAAGATGTTTGCAGTGTTGCCAGTTGGTAGATGTTTGACAGTGTTGCCAGTCTGTGGTAAGATGTTTGACAGTGTTGCCCCTCTGTGGTAAGATGTTTTGCAGTGTTGCCAGTCTGTGTAAGATGTTTGACGTGTTTGCCTCTGGGTAAGATGTTTGACAGTGTTGCCAGTCTGTGGTAAGAAATTTTTACAGTGTTGCCGTCTTTGTAAGATGTTTGACAGTGTTGCCATCTGTGGTAAGATGTTTGACAGTGTTGCCAGTCTGGGAAGATTTTGACAGTGTTGCCAGTTGGTGGTAAAATGTTTGACAGTGTTGCCAGTCTGTGGTAATAGTTTGACAGTGTTGCCAGTCTGTGGAAGATGTTTGACAGTGTTGCCAGTCTGTGGAAGAGTTTGACGTTTGAAGTCGTGGTAAGATGTTTGACGTGTTCCATTCTGTGGAAGATGTTGCAGTGTTGCCAGTCGTGGAAGATGTTTGACGTGTTGCCATCTGTGGTAAGATGTTTTACAGTGTTGCCGTGTGGTAAGATGTTTGACAGTGTTGCCAGTCTTGTAAGATGTTGAAAGTGTGCCATCGTGGTAAGATGTTTGACAGTGTTGCGTCGTGGTTTAAAATGTTTGACAGTGTTGCCAGTCGTGGAAATGTTTTGTAGGTTACCCGTCTGTGGTAAAAGATTTGACAGTGTGCCAGTCCTGTGGTAAGATGTTTGACAGTGTTGCCGTCTGTGGAAAGATGTTTAACAGTGTGCCAGTCTGTGGTAAATGTTTTCAGTTTTTGCCATCTGTGGTAAAATTTGAAGTTTTCCCGTTGGGTAAGAGTTTTGCATGTTTCATTGTGTAATTTTTTGCATGTTGCCGTCTGTGGAAAGAGTTTGACAGGTTGCCAGTGGGAAAAAATGTGAAGTGTGCCCATCTGTGGTAAGGGTGTTGCCAGGGGGGGTTTTCCAGACTGTGGAAAATGTTTGACAGGTTGCCATCTGGGTAAGTGTTTACAGTGTTGCCCTCTGTGGAAATTTTTGACAGTGTTTTAGTTGTGGAAAAATGTTTGACGTTGCCAGTTTGGTAAGATTTTGAAAATGTTGCCCGTTTGTGGAAAAATGTTTACGTGTTTCCATCTGTGGAAAGGGAATGTTAAAAATTTTTCAGTGTTGCCAGTTTTTGGAGTTTTAAAAGGTGCCAGTCGTGGTAAGATTTTACAGTTTGCCCTGTTAAGATTTGACATGTTCCAGCTGTGGAAAATGTTTGACAGTGTTTCCCTCTGTGGTAAAATGTTGAAGTTGCCCGTCGTGGAAAAAGTTTGCAGTGTTGCCAGTTTGGAAAAGTGGTTTGACTTTTAATTTTTACAAGTTCAGTTGGGAAATGTTTGAATTGCCGTCTTTGGAAAAATGTTGACATGTTTCCATCTTGGAAGATTTTGACAGTGTTGCCCGTCCCCTTGGGAAATGTTTGCGGGTTTCCCGTCTGTGGGAAATGTTTGACAGTGTTTCAGTCTTGGAAAAAATTTTGACATGTGCCAGTCTGTGGAAAGAAATTTTTTACAGTTTTGCCGTCCCTTTGGAAGATGTTTTACAGTGTTTCCCCTTTAAAATTTTCTTTGTTTGGGGAAAAATGTTTTCATGTTGCAAAACTGTGAAAAATGTTTACGGTTGCAGTTTGTGGTAAGTTTGACAGTTTTGCCCGTCTGTGGTAGGGGTTTTACATGTTGCCAGTTGATAAGAGTTTGACAGTGTTTCCAGTGAGGGTAAATGTTTAAATGTTTTCAGCGTTAAAAGGGTTTTTAGTGTTTTTCCCTTGGTAAGATGTTTGACAGTGTTCCAGGTTGGGGAAGAGTTTTAAGGTTTCCATCTGTGGTAAGTGTTGACAGGTTCCGTCCGTGGTAAGATTTTGACGTGTTGCCAGCTGTGGAATATGTTTTACAGTGTTCCTCTGTGGAAGATTTTACATTTTTGCCAGTTTTTGGGAAAAAGTTTTTACAGTGTCCACGTGGAAAAATGTTTGACAGTTTTGCAACTGGGAAGACATGGCCCGTGGAAATTTTCCCATCTGGGTAAAGTTTTAAGTTTGCCATCTGTGGGAAGATTTGCAGTGTTCCATCTTGGAAAATTTTTAAAAGGGTTTCCAGTCTTGAAGATTTTTTAAATGTTTCCCCTTGTGGAAAAATTTTTTTCCCTTTGGGAAGATGTTTGAAAAGTTTGCCATTGGGGGGTGTTGAATGGGAGGGTTTGGAAGATGTTTTCAGTGTTCATTGTGGTAGAAATTTTTTTCATTTGGGGGGTAAATTTTCATTTGGGGGGGTTTTTTTTTTTTTCCGTTGTTTTGGGGTTTTTTCCCTTTGTGGTGAATTTTGGTTTTTGGGGTTTTTGCAGTGTTGCAGTCTGTGGAAATGTTTCCCGGTTGCCGTTGTGGAATGTTTGGGGGGCAATCTGGGAAAAGTTTACATTTTGCCAGTCTGTTAAAATGTTTGAAAGTTTCCCCTTTGGGGGAAAGTTTTTGGGGTTCCCGTCTGTTAAAAATTTTACAGTGTCCCGTTGTGGGAAATGTTTTTGTTGGTCTGTGGGAAATTTTAAATGTTCCCCTTTTGTGGTAAGAGTTAGGGGTTTTTGTTGGAAAATTTTGGGTGGGTTTTTGGGTTGGGTTTGGGTTTTTCATTTTCCTTTTGGAAGATTTTGACATGTTCCCTCGTGGAAGGTTTGACAGTGTCCAGTTTGGAAAAATGTTTGAAGGGTTCCTTGGTTTTTGGGGTTTTAAATTTTTAAGTGGGTTTGGGAAAAAAACGGTTGCCA
>NC_069471.1:3520755-3539973 GCF_026875155.1 Cherax quadricarinatus
GGTTGTACAAATATTTGGAGTTTATTAAAAGAACTGTACAGTTGTACAGAAGAAGAGAAAACATCGAGTTGTCATAACATAATATACAAACAGTCGAACATAATATACAGCTACAGTGAACAATAATATATACAACAGTGAACACAATATATAAACATGAACACTATATCACAAACAGCAGAAACACAAATTCACACTCAGGAACACCATTATATACAACAGTGAACACAATATACTCAACAGTGATCACAATATGCACAACAGTGAACACAATATACACACATGAACACAATAATACAACATGAACACAATATACACAACAGTGAAACACAATATACACAACAGTGAACACAATATTATACAACAGTGAACTTCAATAAACAACAGTGAACACAATATACACAAACAGGTGACACAGTATATACAACAGTGAACACAATATACACAACGTGAACTCTCAATCGACACACAAGAACACAATATACACAACAGTGACACAATTGTGGAAAATTTCTTTAATTTCCGAAACTTAAGTGCCTAATAGTGATTTAATGTGCCGATATGAGTCAAAAATGTATTTGAAAATAGAGTAGAACCAAGATTTTCCTTACGCTGCGCGGATGTGCGGGGAAAGTGCGGTTTTTTTTTGAAGGTGAGACAGAAGCTGAAAGCATGGAACCATCGAAAGGGCATTCACGCGCCTAAGGATTAATATAGGCCTCAATTCGTAATAGAAGTGTCGTAACTGGTGCCTGTGAAGGGAGAACGTGATTTACGGACCTCGGTTATAGAAGTGTAGAAATAGGGAATAAGGGTAGGACCGATGTGACTAGCGCGTCGTCAATGGTCTGTGTCCCGGAAAATTACCAATTGGTTTTAATCATCGTACTCTTCGGCTCAGATTCTAAATGGATGATCGCTCTATTGTATAATAATTATGAGCCAATTATAACGCTTGTGAATGAGTAATGTAATTAATGATAATAAAGCAAGTTAAAAGAATGCGTGAATGAAATAAGTCGTTTTTGCTCCGAGTAACACGTTTAACCTCGCTGTTCCCAGACGAGGACAAAGTAGAAGCTCCTTGATTCACGACCATTTAAAGACGCGGACAAACCAACGGATACCTCGTCCTGCTGAATATAACCGGTCATGTAGCAGGACATCGAATGAGACGTGAATGGAGGAACAATAAGAAGTATCAATCACCCACAGGTTTACGAACCCTTCGAGTTTACAACGACTTATGCTGGCCAAAAAGTTTTTTTGGGGTGGTTGTGTTATGTTGTAATTAGATTAGGTTATGAAATGTTCCAGCTACATCAAGTGACCACCCACAGAAACATCTGGTAAGTGGTGGGATTATGTACATAATGTTTCCTTGATTAGTATCCCAGTGTATCCTACCCCCCCCCCCCTTTCATTCACTAAACTAATAAGCTTCTCTACAGTCCACAATTATTTAGTAGCACCGTCACTTGTGATGCTATCCCCAACCGAACTGGTCTCGAATTTATTGATAAGAATTGGTGAGTCGATAAGGGAACCACTTGCCCGCGACAGGGTTTAAGTTTTCATCACATGTCTACAAGGGGTGACACGTAAACAATATGCTTGTCCCCAATGGTTTACTGTTGTATATAATGTTGAGTACATACAGGTAAGCACCCAGAAAACTTTTCATATCTGCCCGTTGGTTCCTTCTGAACGATCTTCAGTGAGCGAAAATTAATTGAATTAATTACCTAATCTCAATTAAGTTACTGATTGAAGGAAGAGTGGTGTAGGGTGCTACCGCGAGTATTTAATCGATCGTGTGGATGGATGATAATTAGCCCATAAATTGCTACACATGATGGGCGTAGTGATTTACTACAAGAGTTAAGTGCAAGAATTACTCTTATATGGCGTCCCATACTTAATGGTATAATGGGGTATTATTTAATTCCCTAACCATGGCTGGTCTGAGGAAGTTTAGTGGCGGCTGCAAGTCCATGATGCCCATAGCAAAGAAGCGCACTACAGCTCGGAAAGGGGTCCATGTATAAATCATACAGAAGTGTAGGGAATTTAATGGAGACAAGACACGGTTACCCTGTAATTAAAGCTACACCGAATCGCCTTAGGAAATGACATGTCCATATAATTGTGGTTTAAAGACTATAACAAGAGCGCTAGAAAGAGTGCCAATGATGCGAAAGGGAGCGCTGCTGGATCAACATTATGAAAGTGGAGGACAACATTGTGTACTGCAAAACTAAGCTTTGGAGAAGGTAAAGGGTGTAAACAATGTGGGGTCAACCTAGTAAGGAAAGTCAGAGCTCTACCAAAACTCCCAGAATTTATGTAGGCCTGTGTTTAATCCGAGAACACGGAGGAGTTTGAGCTATCTTTAAATCAGTCGACATATAGGAGTGATCTTGCAAGTGTTTACCAAATTTATGCTATTTAATGGGACAATAGGGAGATGCGCATGTTCTCATACAAGCATTCCCAAATGTAGAATGACTCCTATAGTGAGCAGTTGACTTGTTGAGGTCACTTACTAACTTGGAGCAAAGTAGCTGGCACGCTAGTACCTAATTTGCTACGTTTGAAGACTCATATCACATCCGCAACGCTTACAGCAATTTAGATCAAACTAGAAAGCTTCTCTTAAACCTTGAGTACAGAAATAAATATCTGAGGGAGCAGAGTGGTGTTGATCCTTGACATTCAGAATAAATTGAAACCAAGACCATAAAGTGGTTATTCTACAATACACAGGGTTTACTTCAGGTTGGTAAGAAATAAGAGTGGACTGCAAGACTAATTGAGTCCAACTGCAGACCACCACCCATTATCTCTAGGAAATACCACGTCTAACAGAGCCCCAGTGCACCTGCCAAGTTTCACAAAGGAAAACCTATCCTAATAATCAATAATCCTAAGCCACCTACTACACGGGTCACGTAGGCACGTATCAAGTGACAGGTGCCAGTCTTATAGGTTCTCCAACTCCAAGCCCAAGAGGAGGAAGTACTAACCACAAAAAGGGTTGCCATTTGAAGAAGAGGTCAGCAAAAGTAAGGAGAGAATTGTATCTTCTGCAACGTACTCATTTCTCTAAGAACTGTAATGCCTATAATTCCATGGATGTTAAAGTAAAGATTGGAAGAGCTTCAGATATCAGAGTCTAGGAAAATCATAAATAAAGGATTGCCGTCTATCTTCATTATTGTTATCAGTGAACAAGGGCACGACCACATAGCTATGTGTAAGGCACTCTAATCGAAATGATGTAACAATAGTAACTGGATAGTGATAATAACGCCGGACACCACATAGCCCACGTAAAGATTGCAGCAACGCGGTAATGACGGCCTAGCTGAGGTAGCTTTGAGCCTTGTTGGATGATGGTATATGATAAACGGCGTAAATCCAAAACTGTAACAGCATTACTGAGCAGGTATTACAACGTACCTTCATAAAAACAAACTGCCTTAATGGATGAAGGTACAAATGGAGATCCTGCTATACTCAAGCTATCTGGCTCTTCTCTCGAATAAGAAGCCCAGCCATAAACACTGTTTATGTAACTCCCTGGGCAATGAGATATACGTATTAAGCCAGAATATGTGATAGCTTCCCAAGAAAATACTACATAGGGCTTTGTTACCTACTGAAAGGCTTCGATAAGGTAAATTTGGCTCTCTGTATAATAATATTCTGTGGGCAATAGATATTTATTAGGGTAGGACCTTTATGCACACCTATTGTAAAGGGTATGACAAGCAAATCGCGGAGTCACCCTTCTAAGACCGCAGAGGTCACCTATGTATGGAGCTTCTCGTACTGAAATGAATGACTAGGAAGCCATAAATCAACATTACGGTGTGTCCTTACCAGGAAGTATCACCCCATAAAATATACTTCAATAAGATGAAGTTGAACCTGTGTACATAATTATGGAATAGAAAGCATAGTATTCAAAGTAAATGAAGAAAGTCCAGCATGATCCATTACTCAGAACATACAAGAAGGATGTTAATTTGAATCTGGACAAACTGGGTAGACTTCCGGGGAAGCTGAACTATCACTCCAGAACTACCAAGCTAATTACCGGATGGCGTATGGACAATTAAAGCTCAGCTCCACGAATTGACAAGACACCAAACTGGTTACTGCTACGATGATATAATTAAATGAGACAGTTAAATAATAAACTATTCTCGAGTGAGAGGTACCGCTCCCAGCAACACCCAGATTTATGAGTCCACTATTTTGCCACACCACGATGAAGAATTCTAAGACCACTCCTTCATGAGGATTAGCTGTTTAATTGTGAGTCCAGGAGTAATAAAAGGGTACCTACTTGAATGCAACAGTTATGACAGGTCCGGCGATGTGTCGGGGGAAAAACTGGGAGATCATACGAGAAACTTCAGGTTTAAGAATTTATGCCTTTACGGCAAGACATAAGTAAAGCTTGCCTGAGAGTGGTCTCTGCAGAGTAGCTACCGAAGTTGAGACACTAGGATCTTATGGCCCGAGAATCCTGAGACCCACTAAGTCACACTCCTAATTGACTCTTTCTCTTCAGAGTGATAGTGTGTGGTGCTACCTCCAGTCCGTTCCTACTCCAGCAACGATAAATGCACACCTTAAGCTACCGGTGGTCCTCTGAGTGGAGTAATGGTAAACAATTTTTAGTGGACAATTTCCTGGGTGACGTCTACTGAAAGAACTAATGGACATAATACGCAGGGGCTAATAAATAATGCCAAGGGCAAATAGCCCCCGGGAATGGAACAGTAATTCGTCCAGTTTAAGATTCAAAATAAATAAAGACAACCCTGGAGTTGAATGTCCAAATAGATAAGTTCAGACTATTGGACACCAGAGGGGAGACTTGTTATCGTTAAAGATCTAAAATGACTACAGGCATGCCCACTAAATTAACCAATAGATCTTGCTTGCACGTTCAAAATGCTTCGATCCTCTACTTAGTGTCCCCACTTACCATAAAGGAAAATTGTTATACAAGAACATGGAAGCCTAGTGTGCTTGGGGAGAAACCCTACCTGAGAATTTGTTGAAAGTGGAGAACTAATAGGGAATATGTAAAATTACCAATTTTGAAGTTCCCCCGTAATGTGCCATCAAGATGGAGAAAATGTACTCCCACATTTTTTGCGATGCTTCGTAATAGCATACGAGCTTCGCTTACTTCAATGTAATAGTGCCATGTCTCTTGTTATGGTCTAATGCTAAGTGGCTCCAATCAAATCACGCACCTTAACCTCAGTGGAATTAACGGCCATTTATGTAGGTGTCAAATTAGCCAAGTATATAAGAAAAATTGTGAGAGATAAAATCAGCGACACGTAATTTGGTCTATAACGAGGTATCCTTACACGGATTCGTAATGGTAACATAAGATTCTATGTATGTACAAAACAAGTCCTGATATCAATGAAATGCAGAGAAATATAACAAGTTTGGGTTCAGCATATGTTAACCTTTAATCACATTCCTGTGACGAGAACCCAGCTGACTTCTTGTCCTCGAGGCTTGACTTATGAAAAATTTTGGATGCTTTGGTCGGGTTTAAAGGGCCAATTGGCTGTGGACAAAATTAACTGGCCTGCAAAAGCACATATTCTCCTGTCGAAATCACAGATGAGCACCGCCCGGTCATAGCCCTCCTTAGCCATTGATCATGAACAGGTATTCTTCCTTACCTAAGCTGATAGGGTGACCAGTTACAATGGTTTTAAATTTATAAGTAAGACATAATCTCACATAATTTTTCCATCCCCTAAATACTGCACAGAGGTACAAGAAGAAACCTACAGGGATAGATTAAATTCATGATGGACGGAAAAATGTGAAAGGCTCATAATAAAAAGCTGGGCTGTATTTAGAGGATGATGTAATTACCCAGGGCAGTTACAAAATGGTGAATGTGGGAATATGCTAAGCACCCGATCTTGCTTGCAAAATCTCCATCACCTGACAACCTTGATCGTCTGCAATGCCCTAATAACGTGATCACGGGTACAGGATACCTTAATCTTATTCGGTAACCTTCTGATTCCTCATGACGCAAAGTGTAAAAAGGTTATCAATCGTGTCATATGTCCCAGGTGGATGCTAAACTACATGTACCCAGGTCCCTCCACCATTGCCCAAGGAACGCGTGCTGTTGGTAAAACATTTGATTGACCGGAGTGGACTAATGGCCAATCATTTTAACAGTACTTCAGATGGTGTCCCCATGAAGTGTTGTATGTCTATTTTAAATTGTACAGCTCTATCTTGGGCTGGTCATCTAGATGTGGCTCAGCACTTGTCTGCAAACAGTTCATACGCTTGTTCCGATAATTTGCAACTAGTCGATCTGTCCCATGACGAGGATCGCAATAATAGCCACCAATTTTGCGGTCTCAACACTTGATAAAGTAAATAAAGTGATGATGTACAGTCTTTGTTGACCCAGCGAGGGTGTGGTCTGAAATTATTACTCCCAAAACCCCTTGCAGGAGGACATACGAAAGAATATATACATGGAAAAGATGTCTTCGTAAGGTGCTACACAGTAGAGAATTGATTTGGAGGTTGGCAGCAGTGGCTTTGAGCAGAGAATCGAAGTCGGGGGAAAAAAAATAAAAAACCCAATCGCCCTCTGTCATACATGAGCGACACTTCTGACCGGAGATACGACTCCCTCTCACCTAATCTGTGGACACAAAGGTGCTGAAGCTCACTACTATAGAGATAATCCGAGGGAAGTGATTGAGTACATCAACAGGACGGTTTATACAAGTTCAAGAGGTTAAATAAGTAATTATTCATTGTCTGATGTTGGCGTAAAGAATCTCTTCTTAAACTACCTGAACACTTTATGTGTGCACGAGGCAGTAAACGTGCACAGAACATTTCAACCATTACATTGTGTTAATTGATACTGAGAACAACATCGAACATTGTGGCCTCTGACAAGTAGTTACATATACCCAGATCGTCAAGTGTTGTCAAAACGTCAAAGTGTTGTGTCTGCAGAAAAGTTTGTGTAACATAATAAATTTGGCCCTTAGAATTAAATGGTGTTCTATCCAGTGTCCAACTGGCAACCTAAAGAAAGTGACACGAGTGATAGAAGACACTACCGGGTAATGGCAAGAAGAAACTGTAGTAAACCCACTAGGAAAACAGCAGCCAATCTAGAGAGGCTGAATCATCTCACATGAGAGAAGACACAATTTAAGTCGTCTAAACAACGCACTTCCGCCCCGGGCCGAGTGTGGAAAATTTTTAATTTTCGCAAAACGTAGTAGCGCCAAATTGGTTTTATGTGCCGTATGATCAAAAATTATTTAAAATAAGTAGAACCAAAGATTTCCCTTTACGCAGTGCCGGATGTCGGGAAGTGCGTTTTTTTTTTGAAGTGACAGAATCTTGAAAAGCATGAACCACAAGATTGCATCACGGCGCCTAAGGATAATATAGGCCACAATCCGTAATAGAACGTCGTAACTGTTCCTAGTGACTCAGAAGTGTGAGGAACGTGATTTACGGGACCTCGGTAATAGAGTGGTAAAATAGTGAATAAGGCTAGGAACCGATGGACTACCGTCGTCATGGACTGTGGTCCCCGAAAATTTACCCTTGTTTAATCATCACTCATCGGCCTCAGATCTTAATGATGATCTCTGATGTGTAAATTAATTATGAGCCATTAAATCGTCTTGTGAATGTAATGTAATTAATGGAATAATAACGCCTAAGTTAACAGACAGAATCGTGAAGTGAAATAAGTTCGTTTTATGCTCCGAGTGCACACGTTAGACCTCGCTGTTCCACGAGACGAGAAAGTGAACACATCTGATCACGACCTTAAAGCGGGACAAACCAACGGATACGCTCCTCTGGAATGACCGTTCGGTGTAAGCAGGACATCGAAATAGATGTGAATAGAGGAAATAATGGAGTACAATCACCCACATAAGTAACTCCTTCTAGTATAACAAACTTATGCCTTCCGGGGGGGTTGTGTTATTTGATTATTAGATCAGTTACGATGATCCACTACATCAAGTGACCACCAAGAACATCTCTAAGGGGAGTAGGACAAAATGTTTTCTGATGGATTATCCCATGTATCCTACCCCCCCCCTCGCTTTCATCAGCTAACTAATAAATCTATACAGTCCCTACAATTAATTAGTAACACCGTACTTGTGGGTGATATTCCAATCCATACTGGTCTCGATAGATATTGATAAGATGTGAGGTCGAAGGGACCACTTGCCGCGACCAGGCGGTTTACCTGAGTTTACCTGGAGTTTTACCTGGAGAAGTTTTCGGGGTCAACGCCCCCGCGGGCCCGCTGTGACCAGGCCTCCTTGGATCAGCGCCTGATCAACCAGGCTGTTGCTGCTGGGCTGCACCAAACCAACGTACGAGCCACAGCCCGCTGATCAAGAACTGCCTTTAGGTGCTTGTCCAGTGCCAGCTTAAGACTGCCAGTCTTTGTAATCCCCTTATGGTGCTGGAGCAGTTTGAACAGTCTCGGTCCCCTGACACTTATTGTATGGTCTCTTAACGTGCTAGTGAAACCCTGCTTTTTCATTTGGGATGGTGCATCGTCGCCAATCTTTGCTTTTCGCTAATGAGTGATTTCGTTGCAAGTTCGGTAACAGTCTCTAGATTTGAATGGGTTATAATCATGTATCTCACCCTCCGCTTCAGGAATACAGGTTTAGAACCTCAGCGATCGCAGTAATTTTTGAGGGGTTTGAGCGCCATAGGCCGCCGTTAAAAGTTCTCTGTACCCTTTTCTAGCGTGCATTTCACCTGCCTTGAAAGGTGCTGTTAGAGTGCTGCAATATTCCAGCCTAGATAGAACAAGTACCTGAAGAGTTGTCATCATGGGCCTCCTTGGCCTCCCTAGTTTGAAGGTTCTCATTATCCAATCCTGTCATGTTTTCTAGCAATCGATGATACAATGTTTTAGGTCCTTGAAGGTGAGATCCTCCGACATAATCACTTCCACAGGTCTTTGACGTTGGTGTCTCGCTCTTTTTGTGGGCCAAATTTGTTTGTACTCGATATGATTTAATTTCCTCATGTTTACCAATATCTGATAATTGAAATTTCTCATCGTTGAACTTCATATTTGTTTTCTGCGCCCACTGAAAGATTTGGATGATGTCCGTCTGGAGCCTTGCATGTCTGCAATGCAGACACTGTCATGCAGATTCGGTGTCCATCAGCATAGAGGACCACGTGCAGTGGCTGACATCCTTTCTATTCGGCTATGAGGATGAGGAACAAGAGGGGAGCTAGTATCTGTGCCCTGTGGAACAGAGCTTTTCCCACCGTAGCGCCTCGGACTTTACTCTGTTGACGACTACTCTCTGTTCTGTTAGTGAGAAATTATAGATCCATCACAACTTTGCCGGTTTATTCTTTAGCGCGCAATTGTGCGCTATTACGCATGGATCACACTGTCGAAGGCTTTTGCAAAAAGTCTGTATATATACATCTGCATTCTTTTTTGTCTTCTAGTGCATTTAGGACCTGTCGTAGTGATCCAGTATTTGAGACAGACAGGATCGACCCTCTTCTAAACCCATGTGCACTGGGTTGTGTAACGGATGGGTTTCTAGATGTGTGATCTTGCTTCTTAGGACCCTTCAAAGGATTTTTATGATATGGGATGTAGTGCTATTGGTCTGTAGTTCTTTGCTGTTGCTTTACTGCCCCCTTTGTGGAGTGGGCTATGTCTGTTTTTTTAGTAACTGAGGGACCTACCCCCGTGTCCCCATCCTCCCTCTCCATAATAGGAAGAGAGGGGGCTCGTGATTAAAGGGCATCTTGCAGTGCTTGATGACACAGATTCCATGAGTCTGCCCTGGGCAGAGTTCGCATGGGCATTTCATTTATCGCCTGTTCGAAGTCATTGGCGTCAGGATAACATGGATAGGCTTGTGTTTAATCAAACTTGTGGCTCTCTCATAAAACAATTCATTTTGAACTCTTCGACTCCATCTGACACGCTTGCTATCAAACTGAGTCATATTGACTTAGAGTAGCTCACTCATTTCCTTGCTGCTCTCTATAAGGACCCATCTTGTTTAAGTAGGGGCCCAATCTGGACTTGTTCATCATTTTGATTTGGCATAGACAAAGAAATCTCTCGGGTTTCTTTCGAACTCATTTATGACTTTTAGTTCTTCCCGGCAATTCCCGTGAACTCCTATAGTCTTTTAGCTTAAAGTTCGATGCTTGCTAATTCTCTACCATTGTCTCCCTCGCATTTTCTGATATATTGATCCCTTATCTGACCGCTCTTATCTTTTCGTCGGCCTGTAATGGGAGCGCCTGTCTCTTCTATTTTACATCTACTCCTCCTTATTCTTAGAGAATAACTTGTGCATACATCGAGTGCCACCGATTTAATCTTTCAAGGGCTTAAGTTTGGGTCTGTGTTTGCTTATATTATACTCCCAGCTATTCGGTTCTGAGACTTGTTTTACTTGTCCCTCTTTGGTTTTTTTATTGAAGTTGAATTTGGTGAATGCTCCCTCGTGACTAGTCTCAATTTTGTCGTCTGAGCCCACCATACATGTCTGAACCTCAATTATGTTGTGAGCTGATATATTTGTGGAGGCGGTGTTTGGTGACATTTCTTATCAATCATCATTGTTAGTGAAGATGAGTCCTAAGTCTGTATTCTCCAGTCTAGTTGGCTCTCATTATTTTGCTGGTTTTATAAATTGAATTTTGTGCAAATTTAAAAGCTCGTGTGAGTGTGAGTTTTCATCAGAGCTGCCTCCGTGTTTATTTCGGCAACAATATTTTGCTATATTCCTCCATTTTAGGTGCTTAATTTGAAATCCCCCAGGAGCAAATTTTGGTGCAGAGCTGGAAATTTTCAAGACGTGGTCAATTTCTTAACATCTGTTCTGAATTGCTGGACATGTTGCATCCGGAGGCTTGTAACTACCACAATGACTAGTTTTTGTTTACCGGACAGCTTTACTGCAAACTCCACTACGTCATTTGAGCAGTAGCATTCTGTGCAAACAATGACTCTGCAATGTACAGGCCAACCCTCCCCCTGTTGCCTGTTCACTCTGTCACATCTTAGATTTTGTACCTGGGATCCCATATTTCGTTGTCACAAGTGATCCTTTATGTGGGTCTCAGGTAACCGCGAAAAATTGCCCTTTGCCTCTGCAAGCAGTCCACGGAGAAAGGTGTATTTTGTGTTATTGGCTGCTTTAGACCCTGTATATTTGCAAAAAAGAATGTTATCGGACTGGTGTATTGTTGTACTGGGGGGGGATTTTTTTTCCGGCAGTAGTATCTGTATCTGTTGGTTGGATTGAGGCCATCGACTGTGGTTCCACTCCAGGAATGACTGGATTTGGGTGTACGATTCTGCCATTTGTTCCTGCAGTTTTTTTCCTTCTGGCACTAAAACACAACCTGCTCCCCTGTGATGCTGTCTGGCTAACCCAGGTTTTCCCATGGCCTGGATTTTTTGTATCTTTTGGTCCCCCTTAGATGGTATGCCTGGCAATATTAAGTTTATACTCAGTCTTCCTGTACTGAAAGGTACACGATTTCAGGCGTGAAAAAGCATACCCGAGGGAGCTTTGCATTTTTCCTGTTGTCAGATGGGCATGACATTTTCTAGGTGTCATAGTTTCATGTCCAATCTGTTTTCCTGATTCCATGCAGCAATACCAAGTGCCATAGTATGTCACAGGCTTATGGTTTTCCGTTTGCCTTGGTTTCTAGTGACTTATTCCCTGTGGTGCATGTTTTCCCACTGCTTATTCCTATCCTCCTAGCACCAACAATGGAGCTCCACCGCAGTTGTTTTTGGTAATTTATCCCTCAACTATTGCTATTGGAGTCCCTTGTTGTGCGTATTTCCGCGGTATTCTGGTATGCAATATTTGGTTTTATCTTATCTTTGAGAGCGACTACACTGTTTCCCTAAACCTATGCGTCCTGTTCCTCGATGAGGCATTTATATATTCCTTCTGCGTATAATTCCGAACGACCTGACCAAAATCTCCAGCTTCACCATTACTGTCTACCAGACAGTATCTCCAGCTTCCACTCATTTCTTCTCCCAGACGCACCTCCAGCTTCCCCATTACTGTCTCTCAGAACATAAATCTCCAGCTTCACCAAACTGCCTCCCAGGACAGCACCTCCAGCTTCACCATGATCCTGCCTCCCAGGACAGCACACCTCCAGCTTCTTACTGTCTCCCAGGACAGCATTATCAGTCCCTACATGACTGACTATCCAGTCGATCACCTCCTGCCTTAACTGCGTTTGCATTATGGGCCAGTATCAAGGCAAGTACATTCAGCCCGAACTTTTTATGTTCCCATCTGTTGTAAAAGCGTCCAGTTGTTCTATGAAAGCAGCTTTGATGTACTCACCTCTTTTTTCGCATTAACAGTGGATGTGTCGTGTGCCCTTTTGACTAAGGGGAGCTGATACCATATTACATCGTCGAGCATGTGTGAATAACTCAGCTTGAGAGAGTCTGTGAGGGCTTTGCGGCAAAAGAACGTACAAAAATACACCACCAAAACTTACTAGGTATCCATTGTAGCCCGTGTTTGAATCCACTGACTCACACACTGATAAGGTGGGAAGGGTGGGTTTTACAGGGATTGACTAAGTGAAACCTCTTGAATATTATTTTTGTTAAACAGATATGATGATCTTGCTTTTTGTACGTTCTGGTGAGACTGACGTTTGTGCAGTTGTTGGACTGACAGATCCGTCACGTTCCTGAGGTGGTAATGGTTGTTGTTTTTGGGAGCATTATTTACATTACGGTAATGATGCTTGGTGTGGACAAGTTAAAGGGTTGTAAAATGAAAGGGGAGGTCCAGTCTAGGTTCTAAAATTCGATCTGCTCTCGATCAGTGGGATAACTTGTTTGATTAACTTACTGGTCGGTGATGTGGACTAACACAGGTAGATCGAATGGAATTATCCTACCCGAGTTATAGGTGATTTACTGATACAAAAGTATAATCTTGCAGGTTGAAGTGAGGGATAGATGAACGATTCCGACTATGATGTACAGTCCGACCTCTTGTTTTTCAATCGCTGTATCTGGCTTTTCTATTTTTTTTCCGTCTCCACCACAATAAATGCTATATTAGTCACTATAGTTGGACTGTGCCAAAAGGTTGGTGGAAGGCGCTTTTTTCTGGTAGTAATAATGCTTTCTCGTTTGTGTATATTCGTCCGCTGGTAACCTACAGTTATAGTCAATTCACCAGTAACGTCTCTATTTCAAGAAAATGAAACTATTGAAACAGTCATTCCAACGCCACTAAGTATCCCCCCACCACCCCCCCATAAATACTGCTTAGTTGCGTACTACACACATGTAATCTCTGCTACTTCACTGTATACACTAGATTATATGCGTAGTACAACTACAGGCCAGGAAGATTATTAAAACAACAGCTGACCTGTGGTAAGCTTTCTGGCACTTCGCACCTGCCTCTATAGGCTATCACTTCCTTTACAACATTCACCTGTTTAGCAAATGACACTTTACTTTTACACATCAATATTACTAGGAGCCACTGTAGTATAACTATAACTACTCAGTGATTACTCAAAGCTTTCATCGTAACACTCCTTCATTCCTCGTGACACAACGTTCAATATTATTATTTTTTCCACACGGGAAACAGGCCTATGATTTCCCTCTGGCATAAACTCTGCTAGTAAGTGCATCACTAATTCTCACTTTTCTGACTCAATACACTATATGTGTTACCGCCAAGATTGGTTTCCCAGCGCTAGAGAGTTATCGTATAGAGCGGACTCGCGACATGCTCCACCAGACAAATTAAAGTTCTAGCACGGAAAGCGACCGTGATAACACCAAAGCCTGGAGCACAACGAGCACGCTGCGTGTGGTTAAAGTATTTCTCACATACTACACGGGTGACTACGTAAACAATATGATTGTCTGTCCACTATTTACTGGTATTATATAATGTTGAGGTACATACAGGTGAATCACCCTAGAAAATTTTTTCCATAACAATAACACAATAGTGACACAATATTCTCACAACCGTGAGAACAACAAAATACACAACAGTGAACACAAATATATACGACATGAACACGATATATACAACATGAACACAGTAATTACACAATAGTGAACACAATATATACAACAGTGAACACAATATACACAACATGAACACAATATATTACAACAGTGAACACAATAATACACAACAGGTGAACACAACATATACAACAGTGAACACAATATACACAACAGTGAAAAGCAACATATACAACAGTGAACACAATATATACAGCAGTGAACGCCCAATATACACCACAGTGAACACAATATAGACTCAGCAGTGAACACAATATACGCACAACAGTGAACACACTATATACAACATAGAACTCAATACTCCACAAACAGTGAACATCGCATATACCACAACATAAACACAATACACACAACAAGAACACAATATAGAAAACAGTCTAACACTAAATTACAACCTGAACACATATACACAACAGTGAACACGATATAATACAACATGAACACAATATACACAAACCAGATTAACATAACTATACACAACAGTGAAACACAATATATAACAAACATGAACACAATATAATACAACTAGTGAATTATCATTAAAACATAAGTGAAATCAATATATACTCAGTGAAAACAATATACAACAGTGAACTCAACTATACACAACAGTGAACATAATATACACAACAGTGAACACAATAGAACACAACAGGGGATAACAATATACAAATCAGTGAACATATATACACCAACAGTGAGCAACACAATATATGACCAACATGAACAAAATATATACAACAGTTAGATCACAATATACTAATCATGAGATCATATTATACACACTCAGTCTGAAAATCAATACAAAACAGTGAACACAAATATTATAACCAAGTGCACACAATAATACAACAGTGAACACAATATACACAACAGTGCACATAATATACACAACATGAAACACAATATACACAACAGTGAACATAATATACACAACAGTGAACACAATATATACAACAGTGAACATAATATATACAACAGTGAACACAATATACACAACAGTGAACACAATATAACCAACAGTTGAACACCAATATAGCACAACATGAGACACAATATATACAACAGTGAACACAACATATACACAACAGAATCACAATATACACAACACGTGAAACAATAACACAACACATGAAACACAATAAACACGACATCACTCACGAAATCGGTACAAGACACATTTAGAGCTAACAAACCATACACAAGGTGGGGGATTGAATCTGCGTCTGAGAGTCTCAAAACTCCAGACCGTCGCGTTAGCCACTGGACCAGCTAGCTACAATAAGATTAATCCAACTAGGTATATTTCCACACCATAGGAAGGTTAGCATAGGCACCACTGTGACCACAAATGCAAGTTTTTACAGACGAAATATACCTAGTTGGACAAATCTTATTGTAGCTAGCTGGTCCAGTGGCTAACACGACGGACTGGAGTTCTGAGACTCTTTGACCACGGGTTCTATCCCCACCCGTGGTATGATTTGTTTGCAATATACACAAAAGTGAACACAATGTACACGACAGTGAACTCAGTATACACAGCAGAAAACATTTCTTTCTACAAATCCTCACACCTGTCATTACATAAATAATAACAGTGACATCACAATACTTGATGTGGTGGATTTGAAAAAATAAACTAAAGATGCTAAATACAGGGATGTCTAAGTGATCAAAACCTAGGATGTAAGAGTTAGAGACCAACACTGTTGAAGCTGTAATAAAGTTGGTAGAATTACCGACAATATGTAAAGTAAAAGGACACAAGTGCAACTAATGTGACATTTATTGTGGCAACGTTTCGCTCTCCAGGAGCTTTATCAAGCCATTACAAACAATACATGTATTGTTTGTAATGGCTTGATAAAGCTCCTGGAGAGCGAAACGTTGCCACAATAAATGTCACATTAGTTGCACTTGTGTCCTTTTACTTTACACTGTTGAAGCTGCCAGCAGTCACCAGCTGTTGAATCTGCCAGCAGTCACCAACTGTTGAATCTGCCAGCAGTCACCAACTGTTGAAGCTGCCAGCAGTCACCAACTGTTGAAGCTGCCAGCAGTCACCAGCTGTTGAATCTGCCAGAAGTCACCAGCTGTTGAAGCTGCCAGCAGTCACCAGATGTTGAAGCTGCCAGCAGTCACCAGCTGTTGAAGCTTCCAGCAGTCACCAGATGTTAAAGCTGCCAGCAGTCACCAGATGTTGAAGCTGCCAGCAGTCACCAGCTGTTGAATCTGCCAGAAGTCACCAGCTGTTGAAGCTGCCAGCAGTCACCAGCTGTTGAAGCTTCCAGCAGTCACCAGATGTTGAAGCTGCCAGCAGTCACCAGCTGTTGAAGCTGCCAGCACTCACCAGATGTTGAAGCTGCCAGCAGTCACCAGCTGTTGAAGCTACCAGCAGTCACCAGCTGTTTAAAAGCTGCCAGCAGTCGACCACTGTTGAAGCTGCCAGCAGTCACCAGCTGTTGAAGCTGCCAGCAGTCACCAGATGTTGAAGCTGCCAGCAGACACCAGCTGTTGAAGCTACCAGCAGTCACACTGTGTAAAGCTGCCATGCCAGTCACCAGCTGTTGAAGCTGCCAGCAGTCACCAGCTGTTGAAGCTGCCAGCAGTCACCAGCTGTTGAAGCTGCCAGCAGTCACCAGCTGTTGAAGTGCAGCCAAGTCACCAGATGTTGAAGCTACCAGCAGCTCCACCAGATGTTGATGCTGCCAGCAGTCACCAGATGTTGAAGCTACCAGCAGTCACCAGCTGTTGAAGCTGCCAGCAGTCACCAGCTGTTGAAGCTGCCAGCAGTCACCAGATGTTGATGCTGCCAGCAGTCACCAGCTGTTGAAGCTGCCAGCAGTCACCAGCTGTTGAAGCTGCCAGCAGTCACCAGCTGTTGAAGCTGCCAGCAGTCACCAGATGTTGAAGCTGCCAGCAGTCACCAGCTGTTGAAGCTGCCAGCAGTCACCAGATGTTGAAGCTGCCAGCAGTCACCAGCTGTTGAAGCTGCCAGCAGTCACCAGCTGTTGAAGCTGCCGGCAGTCACCAGCTGTTGAAGCTGCCAGCAGTCACCAGCTGTTGAAGCTGCCGGCAGTCACCAGCTCACCAAACACGTAAGCCAAAAAATAATAAAGATAATAATAATAATTTTAATATATTGTATAATATATTATACTAAATATAATATATAAAATTATAGATATCAAACTACAGTATTTCCAAATGATGTTAGGTTTCAGCAGTAAAGATCGGGAACAAAATCCTGGTCAACCGGAAGCAACGTTCCAACAATTCCGGGAACAGCTTTTGAAAATTGACCACTGTCTGGAAAATTTTCCATCTATTGCCCCCAGCATCTTGCTCCTGGCGATTTCAACATAAGGTTGACGTCTCTTCCTAAAAAGTCAATTTCAATAATAAAACCGTACAATGGGAAGAAAGTCAAACCATGTCCTAATGAAACAAGCTGTGAAAAATATCCTAAAACAACACTGATCCGAACCATTACCTAGAAAAAATGAACTCTGTGGTTCTTGAGATCTGCTCAAGACACATTCCATATAACAAAAACACAGAAAAGGTATAAATTAAGAAAGGAGAGACACTCCCTATGCAGACGAAGGCAAAGAGTCACACAGCTGTTGAGCGGTGCCAGTACACTCTGAAATACGAAGGGAGGCACTGGCAAATGAAAATGCAAATATCGACTTTAAGCTGAAGGAATCTTACAGGACAACAAGAAACACAAAAAGAACTAAAAGCCATATAAAGAAATTGAAAAAAATTCTTCTCTCATACCAGATCTAAGAGAAAAAGATCATCCAGTATTGGGCCGCTGCTTAAGCGGGTACATACACAGATGACAACCAAGAAATGAGATATTAATTAAGTCCCAATATGACTAAGTGTTCAGTGAGCCGCTGCCTAAATACTAGGGACAACAATCCAAATGATTTCTTCATGAACGAAAACCCAAAATTTTTGGATTTTAAAAAATTGAATATTATCCTAATCCCAAATTTGAAAAAGGCAAAAATGACATTCCCAGCATCTGCCAAGGCCCAGCCCCCGTGGAACCCGCATTCATCAAGAATTTGCAAAAGCCCCCGTCGTGTACCTTCACATTTTATGGAGGGGAGCATGGCAAGGGGTCTTCCCACACTCACTAAGAACAACAGATGAGCCCACTCCACAAAGGTTTTTGAATATGGTATTGTGTATATGGACTTTATAAAGGGTTCCCATGAGTTCCCCCTCAAGGTGTTGAAATAACTTAAGAAATAAGAAAGGAGAAACTGCAAGGGCCTGTTGGGGCCCCTACTAAAGGGAGGTCCTTTACAATTCATCCCACTAACAAAATTTCCCAACCCAATTTTTTATCTACCCCAAAAAAGGCACACTGAATGGAGAAATTTTTTTTTGGGGAGAGGGGATAGACAAATGGCAGCAGAGAGTTTTGCATTAATGGGGGGAAATCAAAAATGGGGCATTCGCAAGTGGTGTTCTGCGGGGTCATGTTTGGGGCCCCTTCTTTTTACATCTACATAAACGCATAGACGAGGGAAAAAATAGCGGCATAACAAATTTGATGGTGACAAACCAAAATGGCCCTTCAATTCATTTTAATTACATATTAAGCACTCGAGGATGATTTTAAAATGGCAAGGTAAATGGCAGATGCAGTTTAATATTGACAAATGCAAAGTTTTAAATGTTGGACAGGACAATAAACCAAACATATAAACTAAAAATGTTTATTTAAATACAGATGCGAAAAGGGTTTAGGGTTCTTGTTAGCAGTAACCGAAGCCCAAGACAACAGTGCATAATGTTTGCGTAAAGCCAACGAATCCCTTGGCTTCTAGCAAGAAGTAAAAATAATGATGTCCTCAGGCTGTCTTTAACTCATATATCTTTGGGTTTGGCCTCATTTTGACTATGCTTGTAGTTTTGGCATCGTAAACAGAATGGTATAAAACTCGAAAAAAGTACTAAAGGGGGATGACAAATTGATCCCAGTATAAAAATCTTCCCTAAAAAAGAGG